>ML831400.1:15353-54528 GCA_009831015.1 Picea engelmannii | reverse complement strand
TTATATATTTTACTCTGAGAATTAAGTGTGTTTAATTGTGTTAAATGCATGTGGTTATAATTCCTGTACGAATTATGTAAACATTCATGTATAGAATGGTAATTGAGAGGTTGAAAACCTCGGTATTGAAAAGGTACACTACAAATGGTTCCCCTCATCATTCCCTCTCATGGAATCATAATATGTATAGGAAACACCTTCAACAATTATTCAACAATTTTCATTTTATTTAATAACATAAATATTCACATTACCTTCTTAAGAAAATGTTCATCATTTCCCCAAATCCATATGGCAAAGATAAAATATCTTTCCATAGTATTTTATCAATAATATAATTATATTTACCATCTTGGGGGAAAATGGGTATTACAATCCCCTCCCCCTTAAAGGAACACCATCCTCAATGTTCTATATGTTGCTATGATTTTTATGCACATCAATAAATAAAAATGGGTATGCATGTTTCATGGCATGCTCCATTTCCCATAGAGCTTCATCTGGACCAAAGTGCTTCCATTGCACCTTGACCTGTGCAATGGTTCTATTCCCGAGTGGGATTTCTTTCATGTCTAGTATGCATTGTGGTTCTGGAAGGAATTCTCCCTCTGGTTCCACCTAGATCAAAGACCAATTAATTATATGATTAGAATAATTTGCATATTTCTTCAGTAATGAAACATGGAACACATTATGTTCTTTCATGGTGGGAGGAAGTGTTAATCTATATTCTACAGGTCCCACTCTATCATTGTTGTAGGAAAATTATACTAGTGGTAGATAGTCTTCCAATTTCTTGAGATGATGCATCACATGCATCCTTAACATGCCTTCTAATACCTAGTTTACCCTCTTTGTATGTCCATCATTTTGAGGGTGGTAGACTATACTAAATAATAATTTAGTCCCAATAAAAACAAATAGAGACTTCCAAAAATTTGAAGTAAATTTAGCATCTATGTCTAATATGATTTCCTTAGATACACCATGCAACCTAAATATTTCTTTCATGAAAATATTGGCAATATCTATTGCCTTGCAAGTTGATTTTATAGGGATAAAGTGAGCAACCTTGCTTAGTTTATCCACAACTACCATAATGGCATCATTCTGTTTGGTTGATTTAGGAAATCCTATGATAAAATCCATGGAGATGGTTTCCCACTTTCATTCTGTAATTTGTAGGGGATACAACAACCCTGCTAGGTGCCTTTGCTTGACCTTAACATGCTAACATTCCAAACATTTAGCTAAGTATTCAACTATGTCCTTTTTCATTCTTGGCCAATAAAACAATTTATTAGTGGTTGTGATCAGTTTTAGATAACTAGGATGGACAGTATATGGTATTTTATATAGTTCATCCATGATGAACCTATTCAAGTCATCACAATTTGGGATATACAACCGAACTTTGTAAGTTAGCATGCCATCATTCAACAATTTATAGCCATCATATTTCATCCATGTGGGCTCTTTCTCTAAATATGCCTTTACATTTTTTAAACACTCATTCACTTCCTATGCATTTTTAACCCTTTATTTGATGTATGATTCACAAGTGCTTCTAGTTTCCATGTGAATCACTTGCATACTTCTACTGAGAGCGTAAGCCACCCTATTTTATTTTCCCTTAATGTGTTTTATTTCAAAATTAAATTCATTAAGGAGATCCATCTACCTAGCTTGCCTAGCATTGAGTTTGGGTCGGTCAAACAAATATCTTAGCCCACTATGGTATGTCATAAGTACACATTTTCTTCCTAGGAGGTAATTCCTCCACTTTTTCAAAGCATGCACTATGGCAGCCAATTCCAAGTCATGTGTTACATAATTCGCTTCATTCTCATTTAATTTTCTAGATTCGTAACAGATCAAATGCCCTACTTGCATGAGGACTCCTCTAAGTCCTTCCTTGTATACATTTGTACACACAAGGAAGTCCTTGTTTGGGTTTGCAATTTTCAGCATAGGTGCATTGGTTAAAAGGTGTTTCAGATGCCGAAACTTCTCTTCACACTTTTTTGTCCAAACAAATTTAACTCCCTTTTTCTGAAGGGAGGTGATTGGATAACTAATATTGGAAAACCCATTTATGAACCTTCTATAATATCCTGCTAGGCCCATAAAGGATCTGATATTAACTACATATTCCAAAGTAGTAAAATCCATAATGGATTTGATCTTATCGGGGTCAACTGCCACTCCTTCCTTAGAGATAATATGGCCTAAGTAATGGACTTTCTTTTGGAAAAAGTCACAGTTACTAAACTTTGCATAGAGGTTGTGTTATGTCAGCACTTGAAGCACTAACTTGAGGTGTTCTTCATGATCTTCCTTGATCTTATAATAGATTAGTATATCATCAATGAAAACCAACACAAATATGTCCAATAACTTGTTGAGCACATTATTCATCAAGCAGATGAAAGCGGTTGGTGCATTGGTAAGCCCAAATGGCACTACCAAAAATTCATAGTGCCAATATCTCATCCTAAAGGTTGTTTTTTGGATGTATTCATACTTAATCCAGACTTGATGGTATCTAGACCTCAAGTCAATCTTGGATAAAATTGTAGAACCTCTTAATTGGTCAAACAAGTCATCAATTATTGATAAGGGATACTTATTCTTAATTGTCATCTTGTTGAGTTGTCTGTATTCTATGAAAAAACTAAGTGTTCCATCCTTCTTCTTCAAAAACAAGGCTGGTGCTCCCCAAGGAGACACAATAGGATATATGTAACCTTTATCCAACATCTCCTTCAATTGTAATTTGAGTTCAACTAGCTTGAGTGTACTCATCCTCTAGGGTTCTCTAGACATTAGCACCGCTCCATGTATAAGTTCTATTGAGAAATCAATGTCTCTTCTTGGAGGTAGACTTGGTACCTCTTTTGGAAAAACATATTTATACTCTCTTAATATACAATGGTCCTCTAGGATTGGTTTATTGTCCTAAAAAAAAATTAGTACTTGTATTTCATACAAAGGACATCATTTTCTGGAATAGTTCTTCACTTGAAGGGATGATATTTGTCTCACTGAGATAGACTTTTGAATTCCTTGTAGGGTCATTTTCTTCCTTTCTTCCTTTCCTCATATTCGCACTCCAATGATTTATTATAATAGTCTAACTTGGATTTATGGGAATCCAACCAATCCATGCAAATTAAAATTTCATAAGATCCTAAAGGAAGTATGTTTAGGGTTGCTTGGGTAGACAACCCATTCATGATAAATTGGCATGCTGGTATGACTTTTGTTACCTTTATTTTTGTTCCAGTGGCTAGCTCTACCAGCCATGATTTAGCATTTTTTACTTGCTATAGTTTACATTTCTCAATGTTTTGAGGAGAAACATAAATCAAATTAAAACCAGGGTCAATTAAAATGGAAACAAGATGGTTTTTTATCATACCTTCCATGTCCACCACCGAAGCTTGGTGGTTATCTTTTCTATTATCAAAGGATGCATAAATTTGTGGCATTCTCTTAGCCACATCCTTGACTATGGTAGCTTCCTGGATGTTGTAGACCCTCCTATTGTCCTGTTGCCTATGTGGGTAGTGCCTTAGAAAATGTTCTTCTCTACATCCCCAACATTTCAATGGTTCTCTCTTTGTATTATCAGTCTTTCATGGGGATGACCCAAAGGGATTATTTCCACTCTGAGATGGAAAATTCAACTCGTACAGACTCTTAGTGGGAAGGCTCATCTTAGAGATTTTCCCATGATTCTTAAATCTTGAGGATTTAAAAACCTTCTTATTGAATCCCAGTCTACCTTTCTTCCTCCAACTCTTATGAGGTTTTACCTTGTGCTTGAATTGTTCATAGCATCACCTTGCCTTTCAAATAGTGTCTTCTAAAATCTTAGGCTCATCGAATTCAATTTTGTCTCAAAAGGATTGAGGAATCCCACTAATAACTTGTTGCATATTCACCTTTTCATCCTTTATATAGGGCGCATACCTCATCAACTAAAGAAATTTGCTGACATATTCATCCATTGTGAGTTATCTTAGCTTGAGTTCATAGAAATCCTTGGTATTTTCATCATAGTACCTTTCATAAAGGTACTTCTTCTTGAAGTATTTCTAAAACTTCCTCCACTAAAACTCTTTCTCATGCATTCCCTTCACATTCCTAAGGTCCTCCCACCAACTGGAGGCCTTTCCATTCAAGTTGAAAATGTCTATTCGAGCCTTCAAGTTTTCATAGTAGTCATGGACTCTGAAGTACTTCTTTAGGCCAAGTATCCAAGCTTCTTCTTCTTACCCCTTTTTAATCTCCCCATCAAAAGTGGGTGGCTTGTATTTCTTAAACTATTCAGGATCATGGGTCTTGGAACGATCCCTCCTCTTTCTTCTCCTATGAGAATGTTCATTAGTCTCACTATTGGACAGTTCCTTGGAGCTGTCAGCAGCCTCACTAGAGGATTCTCTAGATGAATCCTTGATGTTAGCATGCCTCTTGGCTCCATGTTGGGCCTTATTAGAGGTGCTTCTCCTTGTGTTTATACTTTCAGAGCCATCTTTTTGTATCTCAGGTGGACTTTGGGTTTTCTTGGACTGATGTCTGTCCACATTATTGGTTGTTGTCCCATATTGCAACTGCCTCTGTATATATGACATGATTTGCAGAAAAAATGCATTTATTTCAGTTTTGTTTTCTTTTTCTTTTATAAGCCTCTCATTTTCTTCTTTAAAGATTTGTAATTCTACCATGAGGCTTCTTACTGTATCAACCAAATTTGAATGGGTTTCAAACACTATCCTTTCACCAGATTCTTCTTCTCTGTTATGGGAGCTCTCTCCCATATCATGATGTGTCACCATGATTTATGCTATAATTTTCCTTGTTGTCCATTGATTGGTTAAGTCTTGATAACAACATTTTTTGTTAGTTAATTTTCCACTAATTTATGAACAACACATGTAAATTTTGTAAGGTGAAACCAACTTCATCATTTAGCACATAACAACAACATATAGTTTAGGTTTAAACGTGTAAAAACAAATGAATGTTTGAACCCTCTTTTCAGTAGTGTGATTTTTGTAAGTTCTTAGGGATAGGGTAGGGTAGGGTACCATTCCCCTTAAAGTATTTCTAGGAAAGATTTATTCAACTCTTTCCTGAGCCCGAGTAGGCCAAGTGTTGTTTCCTACTCTAATACAATTCTATAAGACACCAAACCCCCTAAGATCCTTTCTAAAGGATGGGGTATAAAAATTTCACTTTTTCCTTAACCATCTCTAAGTCTCTTCTCGAAGGAATCATCATCTTCAGCTCGTCACGAGATTTCTAACGACTATAATTATGCCCAAATTCGAGCTCTTGATTGAAAGTTATAACCTTTTAAATTCTTAGGGTCTTTGTTGGCTAAAGGCCTTGTTACTTCCATGTGGCAATCACATTACTCCAACTTCACTTACTCTTCCTTGTTCACCTTTTTTCTCAAAACTCCTCCCTATCAGAGGATTTTGGTCCTAGCCACGCTGATGACTCTGAATCAACCACTCTGAATACATGTACTCTGAAAGATCGAATGATCCTCTTTCATTTGATCATGTGGATGTAGTTTTCCTTGGGGTTCCAAATAATCACCAGATAAGGTAAAGGAATATCATTTCTAGGGTGTTTTTTTCGAAATCTAACAACTGTGATATCAAGGCTCTCACAATGAAATCTACGGTCCTCGAGCCTCCTTCTGTCAAACTCCCTCTTCTAATCATCCCTTTTATACCTCTAACTGATCTTACACCAATGAACTATCAATTGGGTTCGGCGATCCAAAATCCACCTTGGTCATTCTTGATGATCTTATTGAATTAATTATTCTAGAATATATCAAAATTCCACTTTTTAATATCTTATTTATTTAATCCTTATTAATGTTAATTAATCCTTATTTAATTTAAAATCCCATGCATTATTCCATTTTGACTTATTTTAATTTAACATCCTGGTAACATCGAGAAATTACTATTTCCTTTACCTCCGGAATTCCACATCCCGAAATGGTTTTTGGTGTTAATTAAATATCACTCTTATAATGATTATCTTATGATATAATTTAATTGATTATATTATAATATAATTAATTAGACTATATTACACTTAGGATTATTAACCTTGTTTAATATATATAAATCATTGGCCCCTAGCTTATAACTTTCAATGTGAATCCTCACATTCAGACCTCTGAAGCTCGACATTCGATGTCAAATAATCATATATATATATATATATATATATATATATATATATATATATATATATAGTACGTCGGGATTTCGGACCCCGAACATACCATGCAACTTATTCTCCTTACAAAATCCATTGGAGGGAATTAAATATTAATATTTAATATTATAATACCTCAGTCCATCATACCTCCAAAACTTTCATATTTCCCTTCTCCATTCTCGACAACCAAGATCCGAAGAGAGATTTTGATATTAATATATATACATTGAGAAAGAAAAAGGAAATTATATTTCCCAAGCCTTAAAATTTTAATAATAAAAATACATTAACAAGAACTCCTCCAGGAGTTCAGAGTGACCTATGCAAGGCGAAGTTATTAAACCTAGGAAACTTGGCAAAGTTTATTTCTTTGCACAGAGGGGGGGGGGGATTTCGAGCTTCAAATTTCTCACACACAAGACAAGAATTCATAATTGTCAATATATGAGTTTCTAACCTTATTATCCAATTATTAAGACATTTAAATGGTAATTTTTGGAATTTACTAGGAGTTACCAGTCTTTACCTTCCATGCAAATGTTATTCAGAAAAAAAACATGCACAAACATATGTGTGTGTGTGTGTGATTGACTTCTTTTTGAGAGAATTAAATTTTCTTGGAAATAAAACTTTCCATGGTAAAACTATGTTTTTACCATAAATTATTGTCTTATTTTCGTGAAAACCTTTGCTATTTCCAAGGAATAGTCATAATTTTCAAGTCTTTCCCTTTTAGAAATAAATATACCATGTAATTTATGGTAAATGTTCATTTCTTACCCAATCCTAATGAAACTTAATCAATCACAATGCATCAAATTATTAATTTCATTTTATTTCAAATTAGGAAATTGAATTTTTATTTCTAATTATTTTCTTATTATTTAATTTTAAAATGCTTTGCCTCTCTTCAATATTTGGATAATCCTCCTAAGGCCAAACAAAGTTCTAAACTTCTCTCTAACTCTGATGTCTAGTAGATTTCCCAAGCCAGTAGAGTGGCCAAGGCCAACTAACTGGTCTTCAAGTTTCTATGAGCAATTACATTCCACTCTTATCAAGTCATTCTGTAAGGAATTTAGTGGCTTAGTATTTACTAATAACTAGGGATTTCTTCACATAGATTTCTTTAACTGACCAACCTATCGAAAGATTGGTTGTCATTGATGTCAACCCTTGAAGTAGTATGGTAGCCCCAAATGTATGGTTATGTAACCCCAATTTGATCAAGGAAAAAGGTCATGAAGGATAATGTAAATCCAAGTAACACACTCATGGATAGATATTCCTCATCATTCCATTTACAATGATGGGTGGAATTCCACGTGGTTCCTTGTGATTGATGAGTTATGTCCTTGTGAAGTTGGAATCCCCAAAGAATGGTTAAGAATCCCCTAGTTGGTTACAAGTCAATTAATGAAAGGTTTAAGTGGTTGTAACAAGAAACCCTTAAAGTAAGGAAAGAGGTTACTTAGCAAAAGTATAAATACACCTCAAGGATTCTCTCATAAACACAATTCACAAACATCTCTATTGTTTATCTATCTTGTGAAGAATTTTTTTTCTATTGGCAAATATGAGGTAGCAAGTATGAGGTTGCGAAGGAAGGTCGAAGGAGAAAGTCTCAGAGTTACAAAAAAAGAGATAACCCTAGTTTTTGAGGTTATCCATGGGTTACAATTTGAAGGGGAGTGGAAATCCATGGGTTGTAGTGGATAAAAGCGTGGATATTCGTGAGTAGTAGAGGATAAATTCGTGGATCTGTGAAAAATGGTTTGAATAAGATGGTATCTCTTGTTTGTTGAATATGATAAGCACCAGAGTTGTTTGTTTATATGAGATTATATGCACCAGGTCTTCTTCATGAGTAAAGACATGTATTTTATATGTTTGGTGAGGCTTGTATCATGGATGGTATGGCACATGCTTAAGGCATGTCTTGGAGGCCCTTTTTGGTTTATGGTTGCATATGGTTGAAGTCCTTGTTTTGGTTTTATTGATACATGCTTGAGACATATCCTTGGTACATTGTATATGGTTGATATGGTTCATTGTTAGAGGAACATCTTTTTTATATTGGCATATACTTGGTATATGATCTTGATTGATTATGATGCATACCTGAGGTATATATTGGTACATGGTTTGGATAATTGATGTTGGACATATGTTTGATATGGTCTATATGAGTGGGTCTAGTTGATATATCAGTGAAAGATACAGTGACAGGTTATAGGTTGATGCACAATCAATGCATAGTTGATGATCAGTTACAGGATTTATTTGAGAGTGACGATTATAGGTTGATGTGACAATGACAAGTTGTTTGCAAGTTGATTATGATAGGTAGTGACATTATCAGTGGTATTGACAGTTTGGTCCTAGAGAAATCAGGGAGTTGGAGATTCCTTCAGGTTAGATCCTGTAAATAGGGGGTTGGATCATCCTTCTAGTTGTGGTAGGAGAACTCATGAAGTTGTAGCTTCCTTCATGTTGGAACCTGTAGATAGGGGGTTGGAGCCTCCTTCCAGTTGTAGCCGTAGAAATCGAAAAGTTGTATATTCCTTCAGGTTGGAGCCTGTAAATAGTGGGTTGGATCCTCCTTCCAGTTGTAGATCGATAATTGGGGATTTGGTGCTTCCAATGAATGTATTCTTTGATATATACTAATAGCATTATGTGGTTTTCTCCCATTTGGGTTTCCACGTAAATTTTGGTGTACTATGTTTCTGAGGTTGTTTATTATGCACTGTTGATTTATACTACTGATGATATATTGAATGGTAATGATAAACTATTGAAAACAACTGATAAAGTTGAAGAATAAACATTGTTGTTAAAAGTGGTAAAAAGTGCTCATACTGATTCACCCCCCCACCCCTCTCAGTATTCCAACACAACCAACAATCTTTTCATACTTTGAGTGACAAACATTACTAATAGATTCCCTTTTAAAACAAATACAGGTAGAAAGCCAACAATAGAATATGTTTTTCCAGGTCTTATTTCATATTTCACATCCAGCCAAACAATTAGAGTGACAATTCCATTGTTTCAATAGAATAACAAATTCTTCAAATAACAAGCACATTAATTCCATAATATTAAATAAACTTGTCATGGAAATACAAGACATAGAAAAATCTTATCTCAAATTTAGAAATTGTTGGCAACTACTAAAGGGTGTTCCACTTTCCACAAAACCATAAGCACAATTGCAAGAGTTATCTTTATAGCTAGCCAACCCCTAGCCAAAGTATGATTCCATGAGAGGAATTTATTTGTTTGCTCAACAAACAAAAAGGGATAGAGGTTACTCTCTTTCTCCCACATGAACCTTGCAACCCAGTCTTCAATCCACCAGGAAAGGGGGCCCGCTATGATTTCTCATTCAATCACTAAACCTTCTACAACCTCATTTATTATCCTGATTTGAAGATGCTTCCAAATAGTTCTTGTACCTAGAACAATATATTTTCTCATTTTCTCCTCAGAACCATAGGCACTTCACACACTCTTCTTCATATCTTGGTCCCCATATCGCTTCATGTGAATCCTCCCTTATGACCATGATTTCCTTATTTTTCTTTCCTTCTAAAAAAATATTCCGTGGGTCAAATCCCCCAATTCATGGGCCAGATCAAAAAATTCCAAATGGGTACTCTGCCAATTCTCTCATTGATTTATGAGGAGGATTTCCCAATCACCAACTTGACTGGTAAAATCAATTTTTTTGGGGTAGAAGATAGTTTTGGGTTTAAACGTTTTTAATCCAACAGAGTATTCCCTGGTAAGGGTCTTATCAACTAGTAATGGTTCCCCCCACCATTCCCTCTTATGGAATCCTAATATCTATAGGAAACACCTTCAACAATTATTCAAAAATTTTCATTTTATTTAATAACATAAATATTCACATTACCTTCTTTAGCAAAGGTTCATCATTTCCCAAAATCCACACATAACAGATCTTTCCATAGTATTTTAGCAATAATATAATTATATTTTCCAGTTGGGGGAAACAAGGGTATTACAGGGAAGTTTTATACTTGGGTTTGGGGGAAGCTGTCGCAATATGCTGCAGAATTATTTGTATGTATAAAATGAATCGAGCACTACATTGTAACACTTGTAACATTTGTACAAAATATTTGGGTGTTAGGCACAATTTGTTCCACCTGTTGCAAGTCCGTGTCTCTTGTCTCTTGTCTTGCATAACTATTAATGTGTTAAATTGTATACTTGTTCATGTTTTCATATTGACTAAGTATTGATTGGAGTTAAGTGTGAGCCCTTACTCTCCTGTAGCTTGGAATGAATATGGGTGTATCCAAGTGAACAGGTGTAGTCTGGACTTAGTAATTTTGGGATGGTTGAGCCATCAAGATGAAATATCATAGTGCAACACTCCCTGATAGAATATGGATCACTATGATTTGGGATAGATCTTTGGGGGCACATGGCACATGTGATATCGAGTTCTTTTAACTCATGCTTGAAATTACACCCATGCCATGCGAACTATCCACTCCCTCAGACTTGAGTTCATTTGTCTTTATCTCCATTCATTTATTGTTGTTTTATCTCATCTGCATGCTCAAATAAGTATGCTCTCAACCCATTGGTTGGACCAATTCATCCCTCGGTGCATGGGTCGAGTCGACCCACAATTTTGTCACTCCTTTCTTTATCCAACATGCCAACTCATCATCCAAGGTGTGTTGACCTCCATGTCGCTTGCTTTCCTAGAAAGTTAGTTTCCTCATTGCATTCCACCAAGTTGTCCACCCATTTCTCCTTACGTGTGACCCAAGTAACCCCATTGCATATAGATAACATATTTATGCAAGTTTCGGGTATGGGTAATCTTGGGCATGCCAATTCTCAAGGAACACATACTCATGCCTATATAGGTGAGGCGAGGTGCCACTTCACCTCATGAATTGCACGAGAAGGATCTCCATACATTGCATGATATCACCCATCGGTTTGTCGCATGCTGACCTGAATCATGGGTTGGAGGCTTTACATCCTCCCCCACTAATATTGTTGTTGTATCAACAACCTTAACTACTTTTGCAATCTGTAGTTCCTTCAGTCATAATCATAGATCAAGTATTCATACTTCCACAAAGACTCATACCTCTCCCAAATGTTCTCAAAGTTGGGATTGCCTCTCCACTTGAAGAAGTACTTGTGTTGTTGATTTCAACCAACCCCCATGATCCTATGTGTCAAGATCTTCTCCACCTCTAACTTTGTCTTGTCCAAAATTATCATCGTTGCTTGCGATGGATTGACTCGACTTGGGTCATCTACATCCTATTGGCATGGCTTAAGATGACTCATGTGGAAAACAGGGTGGTGTAATCCCATCACTAAACTCTTTTGCACGTTATAGCTAAATTGCATGGCATCCAACAAGTACAACCAATTCATTTGATCTTCTCTCACATAGTGTCACAAATAATCCTTCAGGAGTCCATTAGTGCATTCGGTCTATCCACATGTACGGGGATGGTAGCTCAAACTCTTCAACAAATTCATCCCCACAAGATTGAATAGGGATATCCAAAACTTTCTTGTGAACCTTGAGTCTCTGTTTGATACAATTTTCAAAGAAAGACCCCAATACTTCACTAGAAAAAAAATATCACAACATCCTCCATGTTGTAATGCACCTTCATCAGAATGAAGATCGCATACTTGGAAAATCTTTAAACCACAACAAAAATCCCATTGCACCTCTGCACCATCAAACCTGTGTGATGAATTCCATCGATACGCTCGCCTATGGTCTCTATGAAATTGGTAAAGGTTGTAATGGACCTTCCTGCATCTGGGTATCCACCTTGTCTTACTGACACACAATACAAGTGTGAACATACTCCTCCACATCCCACCACATTCATTCCCAAAAGTACCCTCTTTCCAGCAATGTCAACATCTTACATTGTCCTAGGTGGCCACCTCAAGGCAAGCCGTGACACTCCTTCATGAGTTCCATTTTGAGATTGGATGACTTTGGGACATAAATGAATTCCTAAATACACAACAATTCATTGTGTATCCAAAAAATTTGCATCTTTCCTTCATCTACCTACATCATGATGTTCTTTGTTGCATAATCATATTGTAATCCATCTTTAATTGTTTTTTGCAATTCCTTGAAGACATGAATTTGACTTCCTATTAGTGTAGGAAACTTGTCTTCCTCAAGTATAATGAGTTGTTCCTTCCTACTCAAGGCATCTGACAACATTAAGTATGTCCACCCTATACTTAATGGTCATGTCAAATTATGCGAGGAAGTCTTGCCAACTTGTTTTCTTGGGTGACAACTTCGACTTCGTTGCAAAGTAACTTGTTGCACCATTGTTCATCTTTATGAAAAATGGCTTGCCCAACAAGTAGTGTCTCCAAGTATACAAACATTGTACTACATTAATCATCTCCTTCTCATGGACAAGATACCTCCTCTCATGACGTTGGATCTTCCTACTCTCATATGAAATCGGATAGCCATCATGTATCAAAACTCTTCTAATGGAAAAATATGATGCATCTATCTACACGAATGGTTGCTCAAAGTGTAGTAGCTTCAACATAGTTGCAGTAAAAATTATGCATTTAAGTTCCTAAAATGCATACTTTCACTTCTAGGTCCAACTCCACAGCTTCTCCTTCTTCAACAAGTCAATCATCGACACAACAATCTTGGAGTATCCTTATACGAACTTGTGATAGTATTTGGATAGCCCAAAGAATACCCTCACACCATGAACTATTCCTGACTCATTCTATTCGTCAATTTCCTTGAACTTCTTAGGGTCTATGTGGATACATCCTTGGCCAATCTAATGCTCCAAGAATAGTATCTCGGTCTTCCCAAAAACACACTTAGAATTTTTTTAGAATAGTTGATTCCTCAATAATGCCTCAAATACCTTTCCCAAGTGTTTCTTTTTCTCCTCCATACTTTCGTTGAAAACCACGAGGTCATCAAAATACACCACAATTTTTTTTCCAAGAACAGTCATGAAACATCCTTCATCAAAGTGAAAAAAGTGGCAGGGGTGTTGCACAAACCAAATGGCATCGCAAGTAAATAAAAAATCCCACACCTTATCACCATGGTTGTGTTTTCTTCATCTCCCTCTACAATCTGCACATGATAATATCCATGTCACAAGACTATATTTGAAAATACTTTTACCTTAGCCAAATTGTCAAAGCAATTTGTGACTAGTGGCAATGGATATCAGTTCTTCGTAGTCTATTTGTTTAAGGCTCTATGGTCCAAACACATCCCAAGATTTGTAGTGTCCTTCTTTTGGAAGAGAATTGAGGCTCCATAGGGTGAGATGTATGGACATATGAATCCTGCGTCAATCAAATATGTCAATTGTCTCTTCAATTCCTCCAACTCAGGTCTAGACAGTCGATAAGGATCTCTCTCTAGCGGCTGCAGTCCTAACTCTAGCTTGATACAATGGTCAATAGTGCACCTTGGTGAGATAAATTTCAAAACATCGTCCTACATTCTATCTGCTAATTCATTCTACAAGTCAGTGAGCTCCAGTGGAATAGGCATCCCCATTCCATCCTCTTGAACTTCCCCAAAAACTGTTGCATAAATCTATGATTTTGATCACCTTGATACCCTCTTCATGCTCAATGCAGACACAAGTTGCACATTTCCACCAGACTTCCTTATAGTTGTGCACACAACCCAAGCCTTCTGTTCACCAAGTATCACCAACATATCCATCCATGGAATGGGAACTGAATGTATCCTCCTGAGGAATTCTTTCACAAGAATTACCTCAAATTCATCCATAGGGAAAAATGTGAAGTTTACATGTCCTTTCAATTTGTCTAACTGAATGTGAATAGATGGGGTGACTCAAGTTGTTTCTTTTTCATTAGAGTTAACTACCTTATCTGAAGTAGATGCATCCACTCTCAACTGAGCTTGTAACTCTATGATATTATCCTTGGTGAAGTATTTAGTAAATATTTCTACCATATGTTCTATGGATGGACAATATTGTAGATCAAAGAGGTGATCATTAATTAGACCTCAAATGTGATGCATGTGAATCACAATGTGCTTGGTCCTACGTCACTAAACCAGATCTATGGAGATATGGATGGTACTCTACTTGTCATAAAATATGAATGTAGGATAGTGATACTAAATACCAAACTCAGTGAGAATATGTTGCAACCAGGGTTGTTTCATTCACTACACCTCTATACTCTGCCTCTGTAGTTCATAAAGAAATGGTTGACTACTTCTTACTCAACCAATAAATAGGACATGAGAAAAAAATGAATACATAAATAAAAGTGGACTTGAAATTTGTTCCATTGCTAGCCGAATCCAAATATATGTACCCAACTAGGGAAAGAGTGCAATATATTTCATAATGTATCCCAAAACTATGAGTACAATTAACATATCAAAGAATTCTCTTTGAAATTTCTAATGTATTTCATGAGGATCCTACATGTATCTATAAACTAATTCAACAATAGAATATATTTCATCTCTTATGTGTGTGAGATAAATAAAAATCCCAACCAATTGTTTGTATCAAGTACTAAGCACCAAAGGTGTGGTACCACTATCCTCAAGATTGAGTCCTAAAAGAACAGATGTTGTAGTATATTTACAATTAGTCATCTAAAGTCTAGTGAGTAGATCTATTGCATATTTGGACTGTACCATCTTAATTCCCAAATCATATTGGGTGATTTCAATACCAATAAAGTAATGCAACAACCCAAAATCACTCATGGATAACTTATCATACAAGGCATATTTTACTGCAACAATAGAAGATATTGAACTCTCTGTGATCAGTAAGTCATCTATAGAAAGAACTATCAATTAGAGAGAGTCAACCTGGTGAAGCATGTAAACATTATGATTTGAATTACAATGAGAGAAAAATTAAGACAACAATAATAAATCCATCTTTGCATATGATGGTTGTGGTGCCTACTTGAGGCCATACACAGATTTCTACAATATGTAGAAAATAGTTGAATCTTGCATATACCCTTGTGGTTGTTCCATGTTAGATCTCATCCTCAATATCCTCATGAAGAAATGAAGTATTCACATCCATATGATGAACCTCCTAATGTTGAGTTGTTGCCATGGCTAACACAAGTTGAATGGAATCCATCTTTGCAATGGGTGCATAGGTCTCATTGTAGTCTATGCCCTATACCTAAGATAATCCTTTTGCTACAATTTGTGTTTTGCACTTACTCACAAGTCCATATGCTGCCATATTTTTTTGATAAACCCATTTTCACTAAACAAGCTTCCTACTAGGAGTTAGGGGAACCGACTCCCAAGTTTCATTCTTCATCAAAGACTGATACTCCTCATCCTTAGCAGCCTTCCAATATGGATTACCTACAACTTCTACATAATACGATAGATTTGTATAAATGACCATGTAACAATGGATGGGAATCAAAGACTCTGTAGTAGTAAGTTCTTGTGGAGCACCTTGAAACTATGAGCAACTCCTCCATGTATCTTTTGGATTCCCAAATAGATCACTTGCATCTTGAAATTTTTTTTGTGCCCAAAGTGGTTTGGCTATTAGATATGCAACAAAATTTTCATAAATTTCATCAACTTCCTCTTCTTCATCTAAATCTAAAATTTTACCTAAGTAAATTGAAGAGGCATTTGTGAGATCTACATCAACAAGAACTAGTGGAACTGTAGTAGGTTCTTCCTTAGTTTCATGCAATGGGCCCTCTTCAAATTTGAAACTTATTTCAATGGAAAGTTTTTGAATGAAATGATTTAGTATCATGTACCCCTTAACACTATCAGGATATCCCACAAAAATTCACTCTTGACAGTGGGGTTCCAAAGTCCTCCTTTCCTTTGAAGGGATGTGTGCTCATGCATGAGATCCAAACACCATAAAGTTATTGACTTCCAGCTTCTGGTCGCTTCAATATTTGAATGAAGTGACTTCCTTCAATTATTTATGAGGAACTCAGTTTAGGATGTAGGCTACATAGTTGATAGCTTCAACCCAAATATTTAGAGATAGGGACTTGGAATATAACATGCAATTTTATATCTCCTTCAATGATCTATTCTCCCATTCTACTATCAAGTATACAAAGCTATATGCTACAAATAATACCTACCTATGTACATAGATGTTGGACATATTTGTTCACATACTCCACCCCATTGTTTTTATGCAAGATCTTGATTCCAATTCCTGACTGCTTCTCTATAAGATATTTTAATACTCTTAACCCTAAAAAACCTCTTATTTCTACTTGAGGAAGTATATCCAATTGTACCTTGAAAAATCATCAACAAAGGTCAAAACATACTTGACCTTCCTCATGTATGGGTGAGAAAATGGACCTATGATATCATTGTGAGCAATCTCAAGAGATGATGAGGCTCTCCATGCCTTTCCCTTTTGAAATTTTTTCTTCTAGTTTCTTGCCAAGAATGCAACCCTAGAATACACCATTAGAATACTTAATGTCTGGAAATCCTTTCACAGTACCCTTTTTTTTAGTTGTTGCAAATAGTGGTAGTTAAGGTGACTGAATATTTCATGGCATAACTTTCTTACTTCATCACAATGTGTTAGAAGTATACTAGAAGGAGATTTTGGAATAACATTAGAAAGTACATACAACGTAGATTGGTGATCTAATTTCCCAAGTACAACCTTTGTTCCATCATTAATTTTTGTAATGACTACTAAATAAAGTGTGAAATCCACTTTCTTTTTGGTACCTAAATGGGTGATATGATAGATGGAAAAAATATTGATGGATAAGGATGGTACATGCAATACATTATGAAAATTCCCATGATCTAAATTAGTGGTTCCTTTCCTGCATACTTGAATTAATGTATTATCTTGCATTAATATGGTAGTATTGGTGCATGGCTGAAAAGAAGTAATATTTCCTTTGATGAGGCCATATGGTTCGAGCCTTATGAATCAAGAATCCATGTAGATAATGAAGAAGAAGCAACAACAAGTGCATAACCTATTTCCTTGCCTTTTCCTTTATCATCTTGTGGTTTTTTATATTTCTCGACTTTCTTCTTGATATTATTAGGTACATTGATATTATTATTCTCAAGAAGGTGGGTCATTTTATCAACATGCTTCCTCATGCATGCATTTTCTTCATGATTGGGTTTCTTACAGTAAGAAAATATCACCTTCTCCTTCTTTGTTTTTGTAGTTTTAGAGTTGGAGAACTGTTGTGTAGATTTTGGATTGCATTCCTTCTAATATTGGTCTTTCTTTCTTTTGAATTGTTATTTAATTATCTTGCTTCCCTCATTTGCAGCAAGTGCATGTGCCTTTTTTTTGTCTTGAGGGAACCTATTTGAACAATTTTATCTTTCTCATGCATGAGAGAGAAAACAAAATCATGAAATGAAGGAATCTTACAAGTAGCTTTGAATGTGGATTTTTTTGCATGGAAGGTAGAAACAAAAATTGAGTATCGAGGACCCAATTTGGATAGAATTAAGAGAATGAGTTGTTCTTCCTTCTTGTCCATGCCACATAATTTGAGATGAAGAAATAGTGATTTAAAATTGGTGAAGAAATCCTAGATAATGTTGAATCTTCTCAGACTCAAACTGATGAGCTCATTCTCCAAATGATGTCAAGGAATAGTCAATTAGATGATAACATATACTATACTAGCAGTAAATGAATGGAACAAAGGAACCTCAACACCCATAGGTGTAACTATATTAATTTAAAGGATTTGACTTGCGAGAGGTTAGCTAGACCTAGATAAATAGTTAGAGCTAGAAATATAAATAAAAGATAGAGAAGACCAAGTCTAGACATGGTGTTATGTTGCAACTCTTCTTATTTATGGTAAACTTTGTAATGATCATCACACATTAGGGGAAATTTGAGGTAAAAAATGGTCCTTAGAACAAAAAATGTACTATCAATATCAACTTTAAAATAACGAATAGGATTCAAGATGATGATGTCAACCATAAGAGGAAATAGTTTTGGAGGGAAAGAAAGAAAACTTCTTTTTTTTTTCTTGTATTTTTTACTTATCTCCTTACAGGTTTACTCAAATTTCAATTGTAGGAACTCGTGAGATGAATAATGAACTACTTTCGGATCTAACGAGTTCCTACACTTGAAATTTGAGTAAACCTATAAGGAGATAAGTTGAAAATATGAGGAAAATAATTAGTTTTCTTTCTCTCCCTTGAAAATTCATATCTCTTATTTTATTATTTTCCTTAGGAGGCCCATTTTATAGCTCAAATTTCCCCTAATGGTTATGCTAAATATAAATGGAATGAGATCCCTATTTGAAAAATCCCTCATGTGATCTATGGTTTACTCATATGTTGTGTTGTTTCTTTCGTTGTACTCCTATCATATCATTTCAACTTCTTTCTTTCTCATGAATGATTGCATCCCTAATATAATATAATGCATGATATAATATTAGTTTGATGGTGGATATATTGGTTAAACAAAATATATGAAGTTAGAGATGATTGTATCTTCCAACTTTTATCTTTATCCCATAAATCTATGTCTTAACAATACACCTTAGGTGAGACCTTCCCTATTTTCATGGATTGATATGATCATGCTAGACTACAACCTATTTGTTGGAGAACCTTGTGGATCCTCATCTAAGCAACGATGACCCCACTACTTATTTTGTTAATTATAGATGCAAAGAAAATGAACCAATGTATGATTAAATACCTCAATTTGGCCATCCTTATGGGAATGAAAAGATGTAGAAAGACTAAATAACATTTTTCCAAGGGACTCTAACCCAATCATTGGGCTTTGACTTGATCAACTTGGAATTTTGAGTTCATGTGACCTTTCACTACACTAGTGTAATATGGAGAAGTGGGACTATATGACCTCTTGATTTAGATTCTCACCATCCATACCTTTTTAGTTGGAGATGTTGGAATCATGTGAATTTTTTCTTTGTGGTTCTAGTTCTATTAGCTCATCATGTGGAGTTCATGTGAGCCTTTTCCATTAATTCTATTTTTGTGATCATGGTCTTATACCATCTAATTCCATAGCAAGTTATAACACTTCACTCCAAAGTACATTGAATGAGTGCATTGTTTTTCCCCCTCTCAAGAGAAGGTGTCTTTCCCTAATATGAAAAGTGAATTAATAGATTATGAAAAGCAAGGATGCAACACATATATGTAGATATCAGGTGAAAAAATTTAATTGATATGAGAAACATGGTAAGAAAGAAAAATTTATCATGCCCCATATGATGCATTTGATAAGAAATAGTTAAGCAAGTCTCAAATACTAAAAACTCATTCAATGGTGTAATATTTGATGAGGTCCTTCCATTGGTTGTTTTCTACACATCTTGATAGGTGTATATGAATAATATTCTTGAGATACAATAATTACCCTTTAGTACATCATTTATTATTCACTACAATTAAATATTTTCTATATTTCTTTCAATTCTATAAAAAAACTTGAATATTATTTCATCAGTTATGATTTTTTCTTATAAATCCTACATGGTGGGATTGAGATTATGGCTATAGTTTGGCACCAAAGATTTTGCATAGAAATCCTCCATTTTTTTTTTGTTTTCTAGCATGTTCATGACCTAGGAGACTAACCTATGGTTGATAAACTGCAACATGGGCCATTAAGCCATCGAAACTAATCACTCTATCGATATTTGACTATCATTAATCTTTAGCTATAATTACAAATTTTCAAGATTTTTTTTAAAGTTACAAAAAAAAACTTAATCTTCTTAATTAACTATGAAGATAATTTGCATAGGGATTCTCACACTATATATCTCACTCTCACCCATGATTAACATATAGTTGATCAATCTCCTTGTGATATGAATAACCTCTTTGAGATAACTTTGTTTTATTTTCACATATATTTTTTTTCAAAAATAAAATCATATAAGATTTTCTTTGAAATTTTTTCTTGAATGCAAAGACCTTATAGGTTGACTCACTTGAGACTACATTGGATAAAATTAAATAGTGGTTTGATATCATAAAGAAGATACAATTCATGAACAAAAAGTAATATTTCATTTTATATATATTAATTTTATTGAGATCACATGTGTCATGTTAGTGTAATATATATGACACAACTCCCCACCTATAAAAATAATTAGTTGTGATAACTGTATGGAAATGTATTTTCTACAACTTAGTATGGGAAAATGCATAATTTGGCCTACATAAAGTTGATGTTTAACACTTTAAAAATAAATAAAATATTGAATAAAAAAAAATAATACTCATCCCAATCTAAAAACACACATAATTTTAATAAAAAAATTATAAAACAATAATACATCTTACTCTACAATTTGTGATATATCAAATATTACAAACAATTTACTGAAAATTATAAGTGACTATTGCATAAAGAAAAATATAAAATAATACAAACATATATAAAAGAATCTTGTAAAATCTATCTATGCATAATTTACAAATGACAAAGGATAAACCAACTTCCACGAATGACCAAAGAAACAAAAGTTTTATTCAGTTACATATTTATCAAATTTTCGTAGCACTTTCGCAACATAGTTTAAGCCATGGTGTAAGAATTATCTAAATTAGAATATTACATGAGTTGGTTATGTTAACTACACAACATTGTATCTATAGTGTAATGTGCTTTAATGATGCAGGAGCATCTCCATCAACGTTTAATGAGGCTAAGTGGAGGACAACTCAGCATCCAGCGTACGCATTCAAATTGTTTTGGATTACAAGGAGAGCATGCCATTTTACTATTTTGAAAGTATTATAATTAAAGGCTTTTTAATGTTTTGAGGCTTGAGGCATTATGTGAGATCGCAGGAAATTGCAATCGCCTTAATTAGTTATAGGATTGTACAGATATCGAGCATCGACTCATATATGGGTTGTAATTATCCATTTATTGTAATAAGCCTTAGAGGTAGAATGATTTAAGTATGATGTGAAAGCACTAGAGTAGTCGGAAGGAAGGCTCGAGAAGTCCCTCCTTATATAAATGTATGTAATGTATGCCCAAAAGAGGTTGTTGGAGTTTATTTTTTATTTTGTTGAAGAAGAGAAGTTGAGAGTCGCAAGAACTCTTTGTAAACGTTTTGTTGAAGTAATATAATAGAGGAGGATTGCTTTCAAACTCCGAGTTTTCATATCTATGAGTTAATTGGGTAATGTTGTGTTATTTTGTTTCTATGTTTGTTATGCCTTTGTGTGCATTTCATGATTGAATGAATGAACCTATAATGTTCTATAAGTTTAAATTGTTTCTCTTCTGAAATCCTAGTGCAAGGAGTGCACAATGACCACGCAAGGAATGTGAAGGTAGAGTCATTTTCAGACTCGATAACTCAAGAGAGATAGTGTGAATTCTCGTAAGTGAGTGCAAGGCATGCACATATACTCATATGAGTATAAAATATTGATAAGACTCATGCAAGGTGTGAAAAAGGCCAACACTTAGTCAAGTGTTTAGATATTCTCAAGGAGGACGAGTGCAAGGAGTGCGCAGGAGGATTTTCCAAAAATATTCAAGCCTTAAGATTTTCAAAGATTAGTGCAAGGAGCAAAGGTTGGAGGTTTGAATCACTTAGAGTGATAAATCTCAGGAGGAATAGTGGGAAAAAGTCCTTGGAGGAAATAAATACTTTTGTTTGGAAGACAATCAGACGAGATCCACTCGAAGGGAGACAATATCTTTCATGATTGTCATATCAAGAAGAGGTGGTCGGGTGATAACCCTCAAAGTCCTTCGAACTTCGCAAATTCAGATGATTTAGGGTAAGTGTTGTAGAGAAGACAAATTACCGGAGCCCCTGGATCTGAAGTTAATTTGGACCATCCATTAGCAAGTACACATGTCCACCTATCAAGCATGGTCCGGAAGTCTGACTATCTGGGAGATTTAAGGTATTGGTGCAAGAGCGTGCAAGTTTCTCGAAGCCCCAAAGGCCAGAGCAAATCCCAACAGTTGGTGCCAGGTGCAATTGTCAAAAGATCTCGGAGTTCAAAGATCTGACACTTCAGATGAAATTGGGTGAAAGCTGGCCTAGGTCAAAAATCCCTGAAGCTCTAAAGCCCGGAGAGGATCCTTACCGTTGGCGTTAGGGCCACATGTCGGAAGATTGGAATTTGTTAAGAAGTCCGACGATTCGGGAGAAAGAAGGCATAAGGTGTTAAGGTTTGAGAACTCCCAAATCCCCAAAGGCCAGAGTAGATCTCGGTCGTTCGTTGGTGTGGACGCGTGGACCGTTGATTTGGACCCCTTCGTGAGTTCGTCAACCCGACACTCTGGAGGATTTGAGGTGTTGTGTTGTGGAAATCTCCAAATCCTAGAGAGTGGAGTAAGCTTCAACTGTTGATCCGATGTGAACAACATCCATCTGATTTTCTAGTTCAAAGTTCGACACTCTGGAAGTATTGTGTGTTGGAGCAGGGAAGACTCCTAAAGCCCGGAGTCATGAAATTACTGTGAGCCAATGATCTCAGTGTGTATTGTGAACCGTTGATCCTTGTCATTGTTCGGTTGTTCATGAATTCAACATTCAAGAAGATAGTTGAGTGTTATTATTGGAACTCCTGAAGTCTGAATCTTCGAAGTCCCGAATTTTTCCTCCTGTTGAAAGTTAGCCCACAGTTTTAGGCCTAAGGCCATGTGGAAGACTCTGTTGGAATGTTAATACCCTTGCAAACTTCATTTTACATGTGGAAAAAGAGAAAAGGCATGTGGAGAAGCACTTTGAGGGATCAGCAGGGGACCGAGAGCTAGTAATAATGATCCTTAGACCGGGAGGTCACGCAATCCCCAAGAGGTGGTGGGGGTTTGCATCAAGTGGTATCAGAGCCCGAATTAAACTGTGTATGAAAGAAAACTTAGAACCATGCTGCCAAGAAGACGCAGAGAGAGACTAGTGATCAATGCAGCCATGGAAAAGGAAATGAGACAACTTCATGCAAGGTTGGACGCCATGGAGATAGCGTAGAGAAGAGAACTTGATGTTGGTGATGTCAGTGAAAGTGAAAATGAAGATGTCGAGGTAGAAGAAGTTGCAGGAGAACAAATAGTAGAGGTGCAACTGCTGAGAGATGTTTTCAAGCTAGGAACTAGAGAAAAAATAAAAGTCCCAATGTATGAAAAAAATATGAATGAGGAGGAATTGCTTGACTAGGTAAGTGATTTAGACAAGTACTTTGATTATAAAGAGATTGATGATGAAAAGAAGGTGAAGTATGTAGTAACCAGATTGAAGGGACATGCAACATTATGGTGGGATGAATTGCAAGCTGACAGAAGATGCAAAGGTAAGTCTAAAATCAAGAATTGGGATAGGATGGTAGCTAAATTCAAGGCTAAGTTCATACCCAAATATTATCAGATAAATCTATTCAGAAAGATATAGAATCCGAGACATAAAGGTTTGTCAGTGAAAGAGTACACATAAGAGTTTTACAAGCTGAACATAAGAGTAGGACATAGGGAGAATGTTGAAGAGAAAGTTTCCAGGTACATTAATGGCATGAGATATGAATCTAGGATGAGATTATCATGATGACAATGAGAATTGTAGAAGATGCATATCAGGTAGCCCTGAAAGCAAAGGAAAATTTGGCAAGGAAGCAGAGTCAACGAAACAGAGGAAAGAGTCCTAGAAAAGGAAGAGGAGTCGTTAGAGAAAATCTCCAGAAGCCTAGAGCAGAAGATGAAAGATATCACAATCAAACAGAGAGAGGAGGAAGTTCCAGAGGAGGAAATTATAGAGGAAGAAACTCTTTCCCTAGAGGAAGAGTCAGAGGAGGAGAAGTGAAGTGTTATGCCTATGGAAAAATAGAGCATATGTCTTGGGAATGTCCTGAGAGGAAGAATATAGAAGGTGGAGAAGCTCACATTTCTGAAGTGCGGAAGAGGAATGTGGAGACAAAGATGAAGGCAGAAGCAATAGAAGAAGGGAGATCACTCATGATGAGGAAATTACTCGCAAATCTAGAGAAAGAGGTGCGAGAACCAGTCCAAAGGAACAGTTTGTTCAGAACTTCTTGCAATACCTAAGATAGGGTATGCAAGGTGATCATAGATAGTGGAAGTACTGCTAACTTGGTATCCACAGAGAAGGTGTAAAATATGAAGTTGGAGACGACTGCACATCTGAATCCATACAAGGTATCTTGGTTGCAGAAATGACATCAAGTCATCGTAAGTCGACAATGTAAGGTTGAGTTTAAGATAGGTGGTTATAGAGATGAAGTTCCATGTGATGTTATACCCATGGATGTTTGCCATGTTCTATTGGGAATACCTTGGAAATATGATAGGAATGGCATACATGATAGGAGAAAGAACACTTATACCCTAGAGAAGAATGGGTGTAATCATATGTTGTTGCCAATAGAAGATAAAGGAGTTAAAGAGGAAGCTAGTCCAAGTATAGTTCTCATGAGTGGTAAGGAACTCTTGAAAGAAGTCAAGAAGGAACAGGAAATGCAGGTTGTTGTTGTAGGTAAGTCGAGAGTCATTCTCACAAGCACTTCTATAAACAATTTTCCTGTAGAAGTCCATGATTTATTAGATGAGTTTGTTGATATTGTGGTGGATGAGTTACCTCACTCTTTACAACCCATCAAGAGTATCAGTCACCATATCGACCTTATTCCAGGAGCAATTTTTCCAAATAAAGCAACATACAGATTGACCCCTCAAGAGAATGAAGAGGTCAAGAATCAATTCCAAGAGTTGTTGGATAAAGATTTGATCAAAGAAATTTTGAGCCTATGTGTCGTACCAATTGCTTTGAGTTCGAAGAAGGATGGAGGTTGGAGAATGTGCACAAATTCTAGAGCCATCAACAAAATAGCCATCATGTATAGATTTCCTTTACCCATAATGGATGATTTAATGGATTGCTTGAATGGAGCTAGTTATTTTTCCAAGATATACTTGAAGAGTGGATATCATCAGATAAGGATGAGAGAGGGAGATGAATGGAAGACAGCATTCAAAACAAATGAAGGATTGTATGAGTGGCTTTTTATGTCATTTGGATTAACAAATGCATAGAGTACGTTTATGATATTGATGAATAAAGTACTCAAATACTTTATTGGTAAGTTTGTGATTGTTTATTTAGATGATATCTTAATCTTCAGTAAGACTAAAGAGGAGCATTTGAGACATTTGAAGAGGGTGTTGAGAAGGTTACAACAGAAGAAGTTGTTGGTGAATTTGAAGAAGTGTTCTTTTATGTAAACATAACTTGTATATTTGGGGTTTGTAATCTCTTCAAATGAATTAAAGATGGATCCAGAGAAGGTGAGGGAAATAAGAGATTAGCCTTCTCCAAGAAGTGTGTTCAAAGTAAGAATTTTTCATGGGTTGGCGAGTTTTTACAGGAAATTCATCAAGAATTTCAGTAGTATTTGTGCACCCATACTGGACACCATAAATGAGCATAAATATTTTAATTGGATAGAAGAGGCTGAGAAGGGATTTATAGTGTTAAAAGAAAAGATAACATGACAACCTATTTTAGTTCTGCCAGATTTTAAGAAGACTTTTCAGGTTAAATGTGACGCTAGTGGAGTGGCCATTGGCGTAATTTTAAGTCAAGACAATAAGCTTGTTGCTTATTTCAGTGAGAACTTGAATGATGTTAAGAGGAAATATTCCACATATGACGAGTTTTATGTTGCAATTCAAGCTACGAAAAAGTGGAGGAATTATCTTATCTCGAAGGAGTTTGTTTTATATACTGACAATTAGGCTTTGCATTTTATATCCAGACAAGACAAATTGAACCAGAGACATGCCAAATGGGTAGAATTCATGCAAAATTTTACTTTTGTTATTAAGCATATTAGTGGAAGCACTAACAAAGTTGCAGATTCTTTGAACAGGAGATGTTTGATCTTGCAAGAATTCCAATTGGAGACATTGGGGTTTAAACACCTCCAGGAGATGTATCAAGAAGACCCTGATTTCAAAGAAGCTTATGAAGCATGTGAGAACCCTTTGCTAAGAGACAAAAATCAGTGGATGGAGTATTTGATCCAAGGTGGAATGTTATTCAAAGGAAGTCAGTTGTGTATCCAGAAATGCTCAATGAGGGATAATTTGCTAAAGGAGAAACATAGTGGAGGTTTGGTTGCACACTTTGGCCATGATAAAACATATGCACAGTTGAATTATTCATATTATTGTCTAGGCATGAGGTATGATGTGAAGAAATTTGTGGACATATGCATAATCTACCAATATTCCAAAGGAAAGCAACAAAACACTAGATTGTATCAAACATTGTCTATTCTAGACAAGCCATGGGATGCTATAAGTATGGAGTTTGTTATGGGATTGCCAAGAACCCAAAGAGGAAGTGATTCAATATTTTTGGTAGTAGACATATTTTCAAATATGGCACAATTCATACCATGTCACAAGACTAGTGATGCTACTCACATAGAGAATTTTGTTTCAAAGAGATTGTGAGATTGGATGGGTTGCCAAGGAGCATAGTTTCAGACAAAGATACTAAATTTGTGGGACATTTTTGGAGGACTTTGTGGAAGAAAATGGGGACAAGTTTTTCTTTTAGTTCAGCATATCATCCTTAGATGGATGAACAGACTGAGGTAGTGAATCAAAGTTTAGGGAAACTGTTAAGAATTTTGGTCACTGAACATAACAATCAGTGGGATCAAATTCTTCCCCAAGAAGGGTTTGTGTATAATGACTCACCAAATAGGAGCACTGGTAAAATTCCATTCCAGATAGTATATGGGATGCATCCAAGAGGAATTTCGGAGTTAAGAGATTTGGGACGAGATGAATTTCGAAGTGTAGGAGGATAGGTTTTTGCTGCAAAGGCACAGAAGTTGCATGATCATATCAAGGGACAACTACATAATAACAACCAGAAATACAAAAGCATATTAGACCAGAGAAGAAGAGAGGTAAATTTTGAAATTGGAGATCAAGTCTTAACACATCTGAGGAAGGAAATATTTCCAAAAGGAAAATATAACAAGATGAAGATGAAAAATATAGGACCTTGTAAGATCCTTAGAAAATTTGTTGCAAATGATTATGGGATTGAATTACCAGAGAACATTGGAATATCGCCAATATTCAATGTAGCAAACTTATACCCTTACAGGATAGATGATAAAAAGGAGATTCACTGGAAGCAACAAATTTCCATAGCAGAGAAGCCACTTATAGAGAATATTTTAGACCAAAGGATTGCTAAGAAGACCAGGAGAAAATTTTATTATGAGTATCTAATTAAGTGGAAAGATCATCCAACATAAGATGTCGGTTGGATAATTGAAAATGATATCCAGAAGAATGGAAAGACAGTCCAGGAGCTCATGGACAAGATTCCATGAATATTTTTGTCCAGAGGAGTATGATGTAGGAGCATCACCATCAACATTCAATGAGGCCAAGTGGAGGACAACTCAGCATCCAGTATGCACATTCAAACTGTTTTGGATCCCAAGGAGAGCGTGTCATTTTACTATTTTGAAAGTATTGTAATTAAAGGCCCTTTAATGTTTTGAGGCTTAAGCCATTATGTGAGATTGCAGGAGATTGTAATTGCCTTAATTAGTTGTAGGATTGTACATATATCGAGCATCGACTCATATATGGGTTGTAATTATCCATTTATTGTAATAATCCTTAGTGGTAGAATGATTTAATTATAATGTGAAAGCAATAGAGTAGTCGGAAGGAAGGCTCGAGAAGCCCATACATATATAAATGTATGTAATCTATGCCCAAAAGAGGTTGTTGGAGTTTATTTGTTATTTTGCTAAAGAAGAGAAGTTGAGAGCCGTAATAAATCTTTGTAAACATTTTGTTGAAGTAATATAATAAAGGAGGAATGCTTCCAAACTCTGAGCTTTCATATCTATGAGTTAATTGGGTAATGTTGTGTTATTTTCTTTCTGTGTTTGTTATGCCTGTGTGTGCATTTCATGATTGGATGAATGAACCTATAATTTTCTATAAGTTTCAATTGTTTCTCTTTTGAAATCATGGTGCAAGGAGTGCACAGTGACCACTCAAGGAGTGTGAAGGCATAGCCGTTTTTAGACTCGATAGCTCAGGAGATATATTGTGAATTCTCGTAGAGTGAGTGCAAGGCGTGAACGTATACTTGTCTGAGTATAAAATCTCGAGAAGACCCATGCAAGGTGTGCATAGGGACAACACTTAGTCAAGTGTTGAGAGATTCTCAAGGAGGACGGGCACAAGGAGTGCACAGGAGGATTTTCCAAAAATATTCAAGCCTTAAGCTTTTCAAGGAGTAGCGCAAGGAGCGAAGGCTGAAGGTTTGAATCACTTAGAGTGATAAAGCTCAAGAGGAATATCGAGAAAAATTCCTTGGAGGAAAGAAATCATTTTGTCCCAAAGCTCAGAAGGCCAGAGAAAATCCTAGCCATTGGTGTCGGGTGCATGTGTCAACAGATCTCAAAGTCTGAAGATCCGACACTATGGAGGAAATTGGTTGAAAGCTAGCTTGGGTTGAAAATCGCCTAAGCTCCAAGTCCCAGAGAGGATCCTAACCGTTGGCGTTAGGGCCACCTGTCAGAAGATTGGCAGTTGTTAAAAAGTCTGACAAACTGGGAGAACAAAGGCGTAATGTGTTAAGGTTCGAGAAATCCCGAAGCCCCAAAGGCCGGAGTAGATCTTGGTCGCCTATTGATGTGGACGCATGGACCGTTGATTTGGACCCCTTCGCGAGTTCGTCAGTCCGACACTCCTGAGGATTTGAGGTGTTGTGTTGTGGAAAGCTCTGAAGCCCAGAGAGTGGAGTAAGCGTCAACCGTTGATTTGAGGTGAACATCAACCATCCAATCTACTAGTTCGGAGTTCAACACTCCGAAAGTATTGTGTGTTGGAGCAGGGAAGACTCTTGAAGCCCAGAGTCCTGAAATTCCTATGATCCACAGATCTCGACGTGTATTGTGAACTGTTTATCCTCATCATTGTTCGTTTGTTTGTGAATTCGACATTCGAGAAGATAGTTTAGTGTTGTTGTTGGAACTCCTGAAGTCCGGAGCTCCGAAGTCCCGAATTTTGTCGTATGTTGAAATTCAGCCCACGTTTTTTGGCCCGAGGCCACGTGGAAGACTCCGTTGGATTGTTAAGACCCTCTCAAACTTGATTTTATGCGCAGGAAAAAGGGAAAAGGCTTGTGGAGAAGCACTTCGAGGACTCAGCAGGGCCCGAGAGCTAATTCATCTCTCTGGTAATAACGATCCTTAGACCAAGAGGTCGCGCAAGCCCTAAGAGGTGGTGGGGGTTTGCATCATTTAACCTCCCACGTAGTCTTTCAATTTTTAATTAAAAGTTTGATTTGATAGATTCATATTCTAGCTTTATATGAACTAGAATAATTTGCAATACAGTCTCTCTAGTCTCTCTTACCTGAATTACTATTTCAATGAAATTATATTAGTGAGACTTTGGATTGGCTACATCTTAGAAAAGTAATGTTGTTGATGGTTTACATGTTGAGGAAGAGGTAGATTCAATAGGGATGGAATTGGTGGAATGAAAAAGTTTAATTTGATTGCAGGGCCATAGTTTTAGCCTTTTATCATAGAAGATTTTTGGAGAGAAAAAGTATGGTCTCATATTTTCTTATTACCTTGACATTGTTTGCAATGGAATTTGCATTAAACATAGGTAGGATTTAAATACAAAAGCTGGTTGATGAAATCGTCGTTGGCGGTTTGAACTGGTTCACTAAATAGGCGAAGAATATCGGCCTGGTGATCTTGAATATTTTCGATCGCTCGAGGACATATTTTGCTCAGATTCCGAAGAATGGGCTGCAATATTTGAGGCTTAGTCTGGACAAATGGACGTAGAACCTGGAACTCTGGGTTATTCCGTAAAAAGTCAACAACCTTTATAATAAGGTCAGCATTAGTCAAAACCCTACGTCCACTTCGCATCTTGGGGAGACCCTGTGGGAAAACATCTGACTGGGCTGCATTAGGCCCAGCCTGAGCGGTGGCCGCTGCTCTAGCTCCAGTAGGCAAATTGGGGAGACCCTGTGGGAAAAGATCTAAAGGAACAGCATTAGGCCCAGTCCGAGATTTGGCCACTGCGGTTACCGGCTGAGTTGATGCTGCTTGATTATATGCATTTGCATCTGCCTTCGTTGTTCAAGTGGTTGCAGGAGACGAAGATGGGAGCTGAGCTCCAGAAGCCGGTGGGGTGGGGTGTGTTAATGAGGTTCCAGCTGTTGATGCCTTAGTCTTAGATAGCATGACCACGAGGGAAACATTTGCAGTAACTTTGGTTTCTTCATTAGTGGTTTCATCGTTGAGCACCTTCGCCTGATATTTGACCGTATTATTGATCATATCACTAGCCCATTTCCCTAAAATGGGAAAACAATATGAAACCGCAACCCAAACCTTTCCGATTTGAAAAATTCTAGCTCCATCAACCTAAATTCCTACAGAACATAATGGAATGGTGGCATAAAAAATAGGAAATATATGGAACACATATGTATCAATTTCAATAGAGATTGAAGCACGTCAAAACCTGTATTAAGAAATGGAATATATCGGTCTTTGGGAATATATTTGAAGAAAAGAAAAAGTTGGAAGAAGATATGGAAAAAGTCCAGGAAGAATTTATTCGAGAAGGCCACTCCTCGAAGCTCAAGATAAAGGAGGAATAGTTGCTCCTCGATTTGAGTGAAAGGGAAAACAGGAGGAGATCCTATCTTGACATAAGTACCGCATCCAATGGCTCGAGGAAAGAGATAAGAATACAAAGTGTTTCCACAACTCACTACTATTGTGCAGAATCTAGAATCAAAATGATACTCAGCAAGCGGTGGGGAGAGAACTCATGGAAAACCATGATGACATTGAAAAGGAACTCATCAAGCATTTCAGGGATGTTTTGACAAATCCGTAAATCAATAGGGAAGAAACAATCCAAAGAACAAAATGGTCGATCCATTTTATTATTTCTCTGCAGAAAAACCGCAACCTCCTCATAGAGGTGACCCTAGAAGAAGTGGGAGAGATAGTCAAAGAAATGCCAAAGCGGAAAGTACCTGGGCCAAACGAATTCATCACAAAAAAATTCCAAGCATGCTGGGATATCATTGGTCGGGACATTTGGGAAGTGTTGGAGGAATCTCGCTCATCCAAATCTATTTTGCAGGCCTTCAATGCCACATTTCTGACTCTCACCCCTAAAGAAAGTGAAGCTAGTACTACATATAAGTTTCATCCCATTTCTTTATGTAATGTCATGTATAAAATCATAAAGAAAAATATATCTAATAGGATCAAACCTATTTTTCATGAGGTTATATCGGCTGAGAAAGGAGGATTTGTAGAGGGATGCCAAATCCTAGATGGGATTGTTAAATTTGGCAGCATCGACAGTCATTTTCCAATGAGAATCCATATGGGCCACCTTGAGGCTAACCAGTGAGATTTGGAGAATCAACCAGTCTTGTGAGGTATTGACAAAATCCAGGGGGAACATACAACCTCTATGAGTCAAACCAAATTCAAGACAAACGAAATGCTATGTGAGTCTAATGCAAAAGTCAAGGGGGGCGTACAACCTCTGTGAGCATAGATAGTCTAGTGAAAACTTCAGGGGGAACATACAACCTCTGTGAGCATAGACAGACTAGTGAAAAAGTCAGGGGGAACGTACAACCTCTGTGAGCCTAGTCAAGCCTTGTGAGCCATGAGCAAAAGTCAAGGCATGTAGCAAAAGTTAGGTTGAATATAAAATACCTATGAGCTAGAAACAAACGATATTCCTGATATTGCAAATGATATAAATGTATTGATCTAGTGTGTTGGCACGTGTAACATTATCCACCATGAAAAGAATTTTGAATTGCCTTGTATAGAGTCAAGTTGTAACTGAAGTCTCAAGTCTAGTTCTATTTTAGAACTAAAGTGTAGTGTTGAGTTGTAACTAAAGTCTTAAGTCTAGTTCTATTTTAAAACTAAAGTGTAATGTTGAGTTGTAACTGAAGTCTTAAGTCTAGTTTTATTTTAGAACTAAAGTGTAATGCAGAGTTGTAACTAATGTCTTAATTCTAGTTCTATTTTCGAACTAAAGTGTAATGTTGAGTTGTAACTGAAGTCTCAAGTCTAGTTCTATTTTCGAACTAAAGTATATCAATCTCAAGTCTAGTTCTATTTTCAAACTAAAGTGTAATGTTGAGTTGTAACTGAAGTCTCAAGTCTAGTTCTATTTTTGAACTAGAGTATACCAGTCTCAAGTCTAGTTCGAACTAAAGTATGAAGTTGAGTTATGATTAAAGCATGCAAACAAGTTACTATTTCGAGCCTCTCCTCTTCTCCTCTTCATCTTATATAAGCAGAGGTCGACCCCTCTCTTCAACACAGTTTTGATATGTAGGTTAAGGGAGAAGCAATAGAGGAGCATATCAGTGATAAAGACACAGCATATCGGTGTTGTATATCAGCAATAGAGGCTGCATATCAGTGTTGTATATCAACAATAGAGGCAGCATATCAGAGGTGTATTTCAGCAAGGTCTCTTAGGTCTTTGTCAGGTCAGAGTTATCTTGGTAAGCTCTTTAAGAGAAGAACATTCATGGTGGATATTTGTAAATGATCTTACGTTATTAATGCAATAAAGGAATATTGTTTGTTGGGGTTTTTCTCCCTTTACAAGGTTTCCCTGGGGTATATGTGTTGTTGATGTTCATGCTTACTTATCTACATAGTTATTGCTATTCGGTTATGATTTGGTATTGTTGAATTGTATTAAGCTAGAATCAAAGTGTTGAATAAAATAAAAGAATTAATCGGCATAAGAAATCAAGCTCATAATTTAACATGGTATCAGAGCTTAGGGTGTGTTAAGCGTGTTGAAGTGTAGCAGCAGGTACACACAGATCCAAGCGAGCTTGATTAAGTTTCCAGTGTGAGGTCCATGGCATCCTCCATTTCAGTCAAGGCCGAGGATAGGCTCGAAGGAGCTGACAACTTCAATGTGTGGAAGATCTAGATAACAAATATCTTGCAGGAGCATGATCTTGAGCAATCTGTGATCATAGTGGTGGAGGAACCCATGAATAATGCAGGAAGAGAAGCCTTTAGGAAGAGTCAAGCAAAGGCCAATCGAATCATCTTTGACTCAATCAAAGATAATATAATGCATGCAATGACTTCGTTAATGATTGTTAAGGACTGTATGGATACCTTGGTGAATATGTATGAGAAACGGGCTCCAAGTCAGAAGAGGACACTTAAGCACAAGCTTAAGTATTTGATGATGGAGAAAGGTGAATCAGTGGCATCTTTCTATTCTAGGATAGCCCAGATTAGAGATCAACTTTTAACGGTCATTCTTTTGAGTGCAGGCCATTTTTTACGGTCTTCCTTCTTCATGGGAGACCTTCTTATCCAGTGTAAGTGGGAGAGAGATTCATCCCACATTTGAGAGGTTATGGCATGATTTCCTCCAGGAGGAGAGTCGCGCAGCTACCAGGAGCGAGCCAATGAAAGAAGAGCACTTAGCTTTAACATCAAGATTCAAGGGAAATAAGAAAGGCACTTTCCAGAAAGGCTCTCAGAGGAAGCCAAACATCAGAGGTACATTCAAAGGAAAGAATATTGATACATCTAAGATTAAATGGTTTAGTTGTAATAAGTTGGGCCATTTTGCTAAAGATTGTTGGTTTAGAAAGAAATATCCAAGGAAAGGGAAGCATCATGCCTCAACTGTTGAGGATGATGAATCCAAAAGAAATCAGAAAAGTCCTTCTAATGAGAAAGAAAATAGAAAATAATATTATTTGGTTTTTTCCTTATCCAGTTCAGTTTTCACGGGGTCAAAAAATTGGTTAGTAGATAGTGGTGCATCAAAGCACATGACAGGGTACAAGGAGATCCTCTCAAATTTCAAGACAAAATCTTTTGCAGAGCATGTTGAGCTTGGGGATGACAAATGTTACAAGATAGAGGGAGTAGGCTCTATCTCCTTTAGATTGGAATCTAGGGCTAGACTTCATGTTGATGAAGTATTATATGTTCCAGGGCTCAAGAAGAATCTAGTATCAGTAGTAACCCTTGAGGACAAGGGATATTGGGTGATATTCAAGGACACAAAAGCACTACTATGGGTTAAAGGTAGCCACTTAAGTACAACATAACCCATTGGAAATCGTAGTGGAGGACTATACGTCGTGTCAAGACAGTCAATTCAGGCATTGGCTCATGATGCGACTAGCACCAGCGAGTTGTGGCACAAAAGACTTGGACATCTTCATTACAAATCTCTTCCAGATCTACAGAACATGGTATGTGGCATGCCCTCTATTTATCTTAGTAAAAATGAAATTTGTAAGGGATGCATGATAGATAAAAATATAAAGAAATCATTTCCTAGTAGTGACAACAGAGCTCAGGGCATCTTAGATCTGGTTCATTCTGATGTATGTGGTCCCATGTCATCTCCTTCACTCAATGGTTGTTTGTATTATGTCATTTTTATTGATGATTACTCAAGAAAATGTTGGATATATTTCCTTAAAGCTAAAAGTGACACATTTGATAAATTCAAAGAGTATAAAGCCATTATTGAAAAGCAGATAGGGAAACACATCAAAATCCTTAGAACAGAAAATGGAGGAGAGTTTGAATCTCTCCAGTTTGAGGATTTATGCAAGTCAGCATGAATCAAGAGACAGTTGACCGTTCCATATAACCCTCAGAAAAATGGAGTTGCTGAGAGGAAAAACAAGACAATGTGTGAGGCAGTGAAAGCAATGATGTTTAACCAGGATCTGCCAAATTATTTATGGGCAGAAGCTACCTCCACTACCATGTATATTTAGAACAAGTGTCCACGTGATATATTGAAGGTCAAGACTCCTGAAGAGGTCTTCTTTAGGATCAAACTTGAAGTAGGGCATCTAAGGATATTTGGGTTTCCTGTATATATTCATGTCCCTAAGGAAAAGAGGACAAAGATGGAACCCTCAGGCAAGAAAGGGGTTTTTGTGGGGTACAGTGAGAACTCCAAGGCTTACAAGATTTATGTACCAGGTCAGAGGAAAATAGAGGTAATCAAATATGTGACTTTCCATGAGGAATTCACATTTAAGAAATCTAGAGAGCTTCAGTAGGAATCAGAAGCAGCTCAACCAGCTTCACCCTCTTCTGAAAATGAAGAGTCAGATGATCAGAGGGAGAAACCTCGTGCAGGACCAAGTAATGAGCCCCTAGAACCTGTTGAAGTGTTAGAAAGAACTCTTGAAGAACCTCTAGCCAAAAGGAAGCCAGGGTGGCTTAAAGAAATAGTGCAGGAAGCAGAAAGGATAGTTGTTCCCAAAGGAACTTTCAGGAAAAGGAAGAGGCCTCATAGGTTTGGACGCTAAGTTGCACAGATGAGCAACATTAGTGATGTTGAACCTTCTTCATTTGAAGAAGTAGATAAATTACAAGTATGGGAGGATTCCATGCTTTAGGAATACAGGTTTATTATAAAGATCAATGTTTGGGACATTGTGTCGAGGCCAAAATACAAATCAATGGTTTCTTCCAAATGGATCTATAAGATCAAACATGCAGCTAATGAAAGTGTGGAAAAGTTCAAAGAAATATTTGTAGCCAAAGGCTTCACTCAGAAAGAAGGAATCGACTATGAAGAAACTTTCTCCCCTATAGCCAGGTATACCTCCATTCGAACTATTATTTCTTTAGCTCCCGTTCTTGGTTGGAAGATACATCAAATGGATGTAAAAACAACATTCTTGAATGGAAAGATTGAACAAGAGGTATTTGTGGAACAACCAGATGGTTTTGTACTGAATAACAAAGGCACTCATGTATGCAATCTAAGGAAGGCCTTGTATGGTCTTAAGCAGGTTCTCAGAGTTTGGTATGACAGGATTGATGGCTTTCTTAAAATCCTGGGCTTTCAGAAAAGTTATGCTGATGCAAATCTGTAATTCAAGGTAAGAGGTAACCAACCTGTTATACTAATCTTGTATGTTGATGATCTCTTTCTAACAAGAGATGAAGGGCTAATATCCTGGTGTAAGAGGGGGCTAACCTTAGAATTCGAGATGAAAGACTTAGGCTTGATGCATTACTTCCTAGGATTGGAAGTGTGGCAAAGACAGGGCGAGATATTTTTGGCACATGGAAAATACACAGTGGATGTACTAAAGAGGTTTGGTATGATGGATTGCAAATCCATGTATACTCCGACGATTACCAACCTGAGGAAGTTGCATGATTCTGATACAGGTTGAGATTTGGTGGATCCCACCATGTATAGGAAGTTGATTGGATCATTGATGTATATGATCCACACTAGGCCAGATATATGTTATGCAGTGATTGCAATGAGTCAGTTCATGACTGAACTGAGACATAGACACTGGGTGGCAGCAAAGCACATCCAGTGGTGGTTTATTTCTGCATGGGTATGAAGATGTTGACTGGGCAGGAAGCCCAGTGGATTGGAAGAGTACTTCTGGATACTGCTTCAGTATAGGATCCGTTATGATCTCTTGGTCAAGTTGGAAGTAGGGGTCCATTGCACAGAGTACAGAAGACATTGAGTACATTGAAGCAAGTGATGCTAGCAAGGAATCAGTATGGCTCAAAAAACTAGTTTTTGGGTTGTTTGGTGACAATCTCGAGACGACGGTGGTTCACTGTGATAATCAAAGTTTCATAAAATTGACAGAGAACCTGGTATTTCATGACAGGTCAAAACATATTGACATGAGGTACTACTACATCCGAGACTTGGTCCAGAGAAAAACTGCAAAGTTACAGTACATAGCCACGAGCGAGCAGGTAGTTGATATCTTGACCAAGCCTCTGACCTCGATTCAGTTTGTGCAGCTAAGAGGCAATATTGGTGTGGCTGAGAATGAATCCCTCATTGAGAGGGAGTGTTAAATTTGGTAGCATCGACAGTCATTCTCCAATGAGAGGGCCACCCTGAGGCTAGCAGGGAGATTTGGAGAATCAACCAGTCTTGTGAGGTATTGAAAAAATCCACGGGGGGACGTACAACCTCTGTAAGTCAAACCAAAATTCAAGACGAACGAGATGCTATGTGAGCCATGAGAAAAAGTCAAGGCATCTAGCAAAAGTTAGGTTGAATATAAAATTCCTATGATCTAGAAACAAACAATATTCCTAATACTACAAATGATATAAATGTAATGATCTAGTGCATTGGCACGTGTAACATTATCTACCATGAAGAGAATTTTGAATTTCCTTGTAAAGAGTCGAGTTGTAACTAAAGTCTCAAGTCTAGTTCTATTTTAGAACTAAAGTGTAATGTTGAGTTGTAACTAAAGTCTCAAGTCTAGTTCTATTTAGAACTAAAGTGTAATGTTGAGTTGTAACTGAAGTCTAAAGTCTAGTTCTATTTTAGAACTAAAGTGTAATGTTGAGTTGTAACTGAAGTCTTAAGTCTAGTTCTATTTTCTAACTAAAGTGTAATGTTGAGTTGTAACTGAAGTCTCAAGTCTAGTTCTATTTTCTAACTAAAGTATACTAGTCTCAAGTCTAGTTCTATTTTCGAACTAAAGTGTAATGTTGAGTTGTAACTGAAGTCTCAAGTCTAGTTCTATTTTCAAACTAGAGTATACCAGTCTCAAGTCTAGTTCGAACTAAAGTATGAAGTTGAGTTATGATTAAAGCATGAAAACAAGTTATTATTTCGAGCCTCTCCTCTTCTCCTCTTCATCATATATAAGCAGAGGTTGACCCCTCTCTTCAACATAGTTTTGATATGTAGGTTAAGGGAGAAGCAATAGAGGAGCATATCAGTGATAAAGAGGCAGCATACCAAAGTAGCATATCAATGTTGTATATCATCAATAGAGGTTGCATATTAGAGGCATATATTAGCAACATATCAGTGTTGTATATCAACAATAGAGGCAACATATCAGAGGTGTATTTCAGCAAGGTCTCTTAGGCCTTTGTCGGGTCAGAGTCATCTTGGGAATCTCTTTAAGATCAGAACATTCATGGTGGATATTTGTAAGTGATATTACATTATTAGTGCAATAAAGGAATATCGTTTTTTGGGGTTTTTCTCCCTGTACAGGGTTTCCCCAGGGTATATGTATTGTTGATGTGCATGCTTACTTATCTACACAGTTATTGCTATTCGGTTATGATTTGGTATTGTTGAAGTGTATTAAGCTGGAATCAAAGTGTTGAAGAAAATAAAAGAATTAATCCGCATAAGAAATCAAGCTCATAATTTAACAGGGATTATAGTGGCCCATGAGTCCATTCACTCTCTCAAAGCCAACGATAGATTAGGAATTCTCATAAAACTATATATGTGCAAAGCCTATGATAAAATTAATTGGGATTTCTTTGGGGACATGTTGGAGGCCTTTGGTTTTGATCCAGTTTGGATATCCTGGGTCAAAAACTTGTTTTCTTTATCCTTTTTCTCTATGTTGATTAATGGCTCCCCCTCCATAGTTTTCAAACTCTCTAGATGGATCTGACAGGGATACCATCTTTCTTCCTATCCATTTAGAATTCTTGCAGAAGGGTTGGGAAGTTTCAATAAAAAATCCATGACCAAAGGATCAATCAAGGGCCTCACTATTCACCCCCAAGTCGACCCCCTATCCCATCTCCAATTTGTGGATGATACCCTTCTTATGGGTAGACCCACTGTGAGGGAAGCTAGATATATCAAAAAAATCATGGAAGTTTTCATGACAACTTCAAGCATGACTATCAATTTGGACAAATCCCAAGTATTTTTCTTTAACACCCCCCCTCCCCCGGATAATTTAGAAA
>ML831399.1:0-32172 GCA_009831015.1 Picea engelmannii | reverse complement strand
GGTTAATGGATCTAACGAAAGGACAATGATAAGGTAAGGGTTTTGACGTGTTTTTTAAAGTAGGATTTATACTAGTAAAATTTCACAATACTCTAGAAAGGATAGAATTGCATTTTTGGTAGACAAGCATCAATTTTTTTAACAAACTATGAATCATAGACTGTGGTAAAAACCTTTTTTTGTATTCTTACATTGACCAATACAACTATAACAAATTTTTAGTACAAAATCTTAACCACACACACACACACACACACACACACATATGAACCCTAAGTAAAAAAATGAGAGAAGAGAAAGGGAGAATATGTATTGATAGAAGTGAATGAAGGTAATACTATGAATAATGAAGTGGAGAGTGCACTCTATCCTAATTGAATGATCCTTTCATCCAACATGTCTTGTGCCATACTTTCAATCTCTCTCATTTGATCATAAGGGTATATATAGGGACTTATGTTGGCATATGCACTACATGGTGTAAGTTTAATGGCATGTTCAGAGATCTCATGAAAAAGGAAACCTTGTGGGAATTTCTTGAAACACCATGTCATGATTATTGAAGTTATGTTTATCTCTAAAGGAACATTTTCTACTTTAAGTTGGGATTCTATTCAATGAATATTAACAATAACTCCATTAACATGTTTTGAGGAGCTTCTCCATTTTATGTGAGCTAATCACTTGAACAGGTAGAGCCTTTAGGCCATTAATTCCCTATGGTTCATAGACATTGTACCCGATGATTTAAGCCATTGAACCCCCAAAACCACCCTTTCAACAACAATGGTGTAAATGGAAATTGATAATTTGTAATCTACTTAGTTTAATGTTGTGGCATTTTCCTCCATTTACAAACACCACATGAAAGTTTATAAATGGGTGTGTAACACAATTCAGTTTGTATACCATATTTTTGTTAATGAAGGTGTGGGTAATACCTAAGTCGATAAGGACTATAAAATTTCGGTTGTCGATGTATCCTACAATTTTAACGGTTTTAGGCATGTCGATATCTTCCAAGGAATTCATCAATATGGTGTAAAATTTTGCTTCATTATTTAATGAGCACTTGAACTATTCTCACAAATACTATTGAGGTTCCTCATCATCCTTGCCATTCTTCTTGAGGTCAATATTCTTTATTTGGAACATTTTTTCCACCAATACCAATTTTTATTACACCCAAAGCAAAATCCCTTAGCTCGTATCTCTTCCATTGCCTTTATCATGATTATGGTGTGCTTATGTATTTTTGTGTTATTTAGAACATATCTATCATTACTTCAGGACATGGATCCTATAAGGGACTTATGTTTATATACATTATTAGATTCAATATAACAAGCTAACTTGATGGATTTGACCATAATAGTTGGGACCTATATTGTAATTTAAATGTTGGGTTACATCATTTAATCCATGAAAGTAAAGGCCATGTTAGCATCTAGACATGCACCTTTGTTTTTTAGGCACTAACTATTGCAAAAGTTGTAGATCCAAAGGTTTTTCTTCTATAACATTGCATGAGAATGATGGGGTCCATTAAACCTTGATTTTGTCGATGTTTATGTTCATTAAAAGTTTAAGCTCTTTATTGTTCCTTATTTCTAAATTAAATGGATATTTGTTGGACGATAAAGGAATCATCACATAATCTTTTTGTTGAGAGTGAAATGACAATATGGGTATGCACTCTTAAAGTATTCATGCTCCTGTCAAACCCATCTAGAATTCACGAGGATGATATTGAATATGGATTACCTAACCTATCGTCGTCAATAAGCCTAGCAAGTGTATGAGCTAGCTAATTGTCTGAGGTTTGTGCCTATTGGTTGGATGTCATTTGATCATGTATGAGCTAACTACTTGTCTGTGGTCTGTACCTATTGGTTGGAAGTAAGTCTGATGCATATGAGTTACAACTCTAAGTCCCTTTTATATTACTAAGGCCTATTGTCATTCGTGAAGCCTAGCATGTCAGCTACAGACCTGCAATTGAAGAGAAAAATAACTTATTAAAATTCATATATTATTTCTCCCTTTCATTTCATGAGTTTCTTATTGACTTGTTGGCTAGACAAACCAACAACAATCTTTTGAAGCTCAAAAGGGTCACAACTTGGATCCTAAAAGGATCATCCAACAATCTCTTTCCATATGCCAAATCCTCAGTGCCAATCATATCCGATAAAAAAAATTAGCCCTACAAACCCATAATGGATTTCACCCTTTGTAATATCCTAACTTCAAAAATCTTCCCACAAGCCCAATATCTTAAGATAAATTGTATTTTGTATATTTCTTGGGTTCATATATATTAGAGGATTTCTCTCTTTATGTTTCCCCCAAATTCCTTAATCATCCCACATACCTAGCACTTACTTCTTCATTAGCTTTTATATTATTTTTAGGTCCATTAACTTAAGAGGATTTAGTTCTCTATGCTCCCTGGTACAAAATCCACCTATATATTTGACTCATGACATTATGTTTATTTCATATAGTTTTGGGTCCATCAATATAAATGAGGAAATTAAGCATTGCAATTCCCCATGGTCTCATTCCCCAAATTGTCAAGAGTCCTTACATGTGGTTGAAGGGAATAAGATGTGTTTGTGTAAAGGGGAACATGTAAATGTTCCACATTGTAAGGAATTTTAGTTTCAACAAGAATCAAATCCTTCTATGGGTACCTAGTACACAAGACAAATGGAGAAGAAATGGAGGCTCTTTTATTGATTTGGTTTACTCATCRTGATGCATTTGAATTGAGATCCTTGGAGGGTGTATTCATTGTCTTTGTGGGACCTTGTTTGGTGGACATATTTGGAATAACAAGCCTAGCTTGGGCTTCCTTGGGGCTTGAAGCCCACAGATTGGATACGAGGGCCCACACACCGAATGGTGATGACATTCCTTTGGAGGCCTAAGAGACACCTTGGAGGATCTCACCTATCCCCTACAATCCAAACAACTTAGCCTTTGGAGGCCTAGCACACTCATATCCAACTCAATGAATTAACCTCTTGGAGGGATATGTGTGGCAATAGCAATATAGAGTGGAGGAGTTAACGTGTTCAAGCTTTCTTTTAATTCAAGCTTTCTCCCTTCATTTTATTTACCTTGATATAGAGTGGAGGAGTTAACTTGTTCCCTTCGCGAGCTTTCTTTTAGTCTAAACACCTATTGACATGGAGTGGTGCACTGCTTAAGTGTAGAATCTTCAAGTTGATCACCCCAAATTCATTCCACTATCAGGAGGGAAGAGGGGTGTTCCACAACAACCTTGGTTCAATCGAGAGGTCATTGCACATTAACAATAAATTTGGTTTTCTAAGGCATTTTTTGTTGTTGTGTCTATCAACTATAAGCTTTTTCTATCCAATATATAGCCCATTGTCATAGTACACCATGCTCAATAAAAGACTCACAATATTTTTAGCTCATCCACTCTTTTGATTGCTTACTAGATTCACAAGATTTGACTTGCAAATTTTGTTGAGATTATTTAAGCAATTTTCCTTTTCAACTTATGAGCATAAAACCCCAAGTCTAAGAATGGATCAACAAATATGTTAGCCTCTGAAAATATTCCCATGTCCAAAAAGCATTCACAGACTTCTTAAAAGGTAACTATGTTTTTTACCATGCATTTTATAAGTGTTATTTATTGATAATCATGTATTGTTTTCCCTTAAGAAAGCATGTACTACACATTCATCCATGTTTCATGGGGTTGATCATGTAGAGACCTTCCAATTACCATAAGAACAAGTAGTAACCCTTTGTGTTCTACTATTGCCTATAATGGAATTGTTTCTAATTTGTAGCATGTGATTTAATGAAGGAACAAGTAACTCTTTGACTATGTTTTAATTTGACGTTTTTGCAATGGATTTATGCTTAAATGCACAAAATCATATAATGGACATAACATTTGTCTCTCTCAAAAATGATAAGCTAAACTAGCATCGAGCATTCATCTCTGATTTTTTTGCCATACACAGATAATTGTTTGTCTTTTGTTATTGCATTGGTGCTCTATACATTAGTGATTATTCACCACATTGTTGCCTGTCAATTTCAGATATCTATCAAGGAGTGCTTTCTCTGAACATGGAGGATGGAACTTCATAGTATAGAACTTCATAGCATGCTTCTAATTGAATCAGTAATGTGAATTTAGACGATGCAAGGCATAACCAAATTTCTTCTCTGACAAAATATTCTTCTTATGTAGGTTATAGATAATGGAAATGCATCTCAATCATTGATTGTGTTAATTAATAAATTTTAATTTGGTTTCTTTAATTTGTCAATAGATAAGAGAATAGAGGATTTAAATCCTATGGACTATTTAATACAAATCAAAGATAATAGTATTGGAAGTTTTATGAGAAGAGGTGGCGATGGTGTCCCCCTTCTCAGTCCTTGCATAGAGTAGTTGTAGTAAGGCTGAGTAGTCCCTTCCCATCCTCTATGGGTTAGTTTGGAGACGAGATCGATAGAACCAAATTCCCTAAGGGTTTTTTTGTAAATGAAAAGAAGAATCCATGATTAGAAATCACCTCAACATGGGTTGGGGCCCACTTGGGGGATATATATCATATGAAATATTATGCGTAGTTCTGTTTGTTATTGGGATATGGTCTCAAAGTGGACCTTATGCTGGTGGATTTCTGTTAAGTGCTAGGTTAAAAGGCTCCGTTGATCTCAAGCATTGTGTGAAAGGTTTCTTCATAGCCATCTTTACACATTTCACACTCTAAAGATTGTAAGTGAATCTTTACACATGCCATCTTTAGTTGATCTCAGTGCTCAATGCTTTTTAAAGAGATTCTCTGTATTCTTTTATATATTTTAATACAAGATAAGCACAGTGCACTACTTGGAGTTTCTTTGTGCTTTTCTCAATAGCTTTTCATGCACATGTTGGGAAATTTCTCTTGACTGACTTTCTTGTTCATGGATGAGGATTAGACCCATAAAAACTAAGTGTAATCTTTTGGACAAATTTAGCATTCTTTTAGGGTTTTTGAGGTGATATTTCATGGCACATATTATGGGTCTTGAGATATTCTTGGATAAGTTTTTGGATGGTTCCCCTCTCATCTACAAGAGAAGGAAATTTCAGAGAGATAGGGGGATTAGTTATTTTTTAGGCCTCCCGCTTCTTGCACTTGCACTTCAGTATTCCACATTCTACTCCCTCTCAAGTTAGATTGGACACTTGGTTTGAACGGGATTATTCAACAGTATACAACCCACCCACTATAATTTAAAAAAAAATCCTTTCTTTTCCAACATATATACCCTGGATTATGTTCGACGTTCCCTTCCCCCATTTCAGGGGTATGCTAGTATTACTACATGACCATTACCTAGATTTTGAACCTTTTGGACATTGTTGCAACTCTCGCTCCATTACTAGCGCAATCAAATTGTTGATTGTAACATATATGGGTTCTATCTATGTGCCCATGTCTCAATAGCTTGATAAGAAAATATATATTAGGCCCATGATTTCTCTCCTAACCTTGGCATTATAGAAAGAAGGGTTATCTTTGATCAATAATTGTTCCTTTGATTTGTAGGCCGACTGATCGAAATAGCCTCAAACTAGCTATATTCAAGTGCAAATACGCGTTCCTTTCAGACACAAAGGATGGAGTTTGGGGAATCTTCGTATTCGGTGGCATGACCCTGGAGGAACAGGAGGAACAATCCAACCTGGGTGCCTTCATATGGAGGGAGCCCGAAAAAATCAATGCAATGAGTTCATAGGCGCAAAAGTGGGCCTTTATATATTTGATTTCTTGATACCACAAAAAACCATGAACATGCTCGTAAATACACAGGTTCATTCCTCGGGCGTATATGATCAAGACATATTCAATTTTTTTTTTTTGTAACTACAGAAGGTGTGGCAATAGCAACGTAAGTTTTTCGCAAGCAATTGATAATTTTTTTTACTCGGCCACGCTTTTTCGTCGCAAGTATGGCATCTGCGTCGTAAGTTGTTGGTGGCTTTTTTCTCTGCCATGTTGTTTCGTCGCTATTGCCATGCTTTTTCGTTGCACTTTTCCATGCTTTTTCATCGTAAGTATGGAATCTGCTTCATAAGCTGTTGGTGGGGTTTTTCTCTGCCACTCTTTTTCATGGCTATTGCCACGATTTTTTGTCACAACTTGCCACACTTTTTCGTCGTAAGTATAGCATCTGTGGCGGAAGTTATTGATGAGTTTTTTACTTTTCCATGCTTTTGTGTCACTTTTGCCATGATGTTTCGTCACTATTGCAATGATTTTTAAGGTAAAGCTATCTTTAGGATGATGGCACATGGAGGGCTTATGTCATCATTGTTTCCACGAATACCTGGTGTGTGGCTATTGCGATGAAAAACGTTCCACGAAAAATAGTCTTTGCCTTCGTGGAAAGTGCGATAGATATGTGTGGCATTAGCAATGAAAAACCATGGAAAAATTGGTCATATGTAGTAGTGCGTAGATTCTACTCTATAACATAGGTCTGTGCAGGAATACTTGAAGTAACGTGCTCAACCCCAAGCTGATTCATACCACACTTACTTTCCTCTTTTTACACAACTTAAAAATAGTGCAAGTAACACAATACCACTACGCGCACAAGCATATTGAACACTCAACACTATTGTGCACGTAACCCTTCTGGAATCATACACCAATTCCAATTTTCCTTATGCACGGGGTCTACTTACCTATGCACACAAACGAATCCCAGCCTCTTGTGCACACAAACTACTTCCCTATGTACACATCCATTCAATCTCTCCTTGGAGACTCGTGACCAATATCATAAGGTTAAATTAACAGGAAAGACTATCAACAACTGTCATACTCATGCATGATTATAATTACTGGTTATCAACACCATACTTACATGTGCAAGCAACATTAAACAGAATAACAACAAGTAATTATATCCAACAACATACAATAATTAAATCCATATCAAATATAGATAATTAAGCACACAACAAATGAGACAAGCACATAAAGATACTTATCTTTTATGAAAGTCACAAACTATGTGCAGAACTTAGATGTTCTTCCCAACCATAGACTTTGTTTCTCATATACTTTCAACAACAGGTCACCCCTGAGCTGGGGCTTAACTCCACCAAGGAAAAAGGGTTCCTAATGCTAATATAAGGTCTGACTATCAAAAAAAATTCTCATTCCAAGGTGTCACTATTGTAATGAGTCTATAGTATCTCATTCCCCACACACCTATTACACCCAAGGAAGTGTGCCCCTTATATGCTCAACAGTCCTTCAGCTGCCCCACTTCCCTTCCAAGGTTCCAACAGTAGGTCGTACATGAAGTATCAAATCCCTGCAACTAACGCCCATCGCACCAGGGAACAACTCCCAGAAAAAATCTCACCTAGAGAGATTGCTCACGGACCTGATAACCCACCTCTTTGACAACAAATCTCTCACCTAGAGAGAATTCTCACAGGCCTGACCACCCACCTCTTCGATAGAAAAACTATGGTTACAATACAGAAAAAATCCTTTTACAATATTTCTCTACAGACAACATAAAAGTCGTATATGAAATGATCTCACCCCTTCTGCACACAAGAAAAATAAATGGTTTCCCCTGAAATAATGAGTTACCCCCCCACAAAATAAACTAAGTCCAGCAATATATATATTGTATTCCTTAAAATCAACACTTGTCACCTTCGGAAATATCTTTAGCCACTTGGTGACTCGTTCCCATCCCCGAGAACTTAGGATAAATCATTATCATAACATACACTTTTCTGGAAATATTAATAAAATATTCCCTAGGATTTAAGTCCCTCCCTTTTTCCTTTTCGATGGAGTTAACCCCCCATATCTTTTCATCTAATTTGTTTATGTGCAGCGATGTGATATTATTAATAACTTGAGTATGATTACACTTTACAAGAATAGGCGCACTAGCCTCTTTGCGTCATGACTCACCAACCTCATAACCACATAGGCTCTCTAGCCTCAAATACATATACATCCAAATATATATATATACTCAGCTTGATGTGCACTTCCGGGTAGTTCCTGCACACTTACTCAAGTGTGAATTGTGTGCACCCTTCCTTTGATGACCATCCTTATGCACTACTCAAGTGTGTGCAAAACCAAACTCAGTATCAATGGCTCACCATCCTATATGTTCATTTACATTTACAATTGGTACCAACAGGTCACCAACCTATATGTCAAATTACAAAGGGTTCATATTAGGGACATTACATTCCCTTCACCCTTATTTATGCACTACCCTCAGTGAATTCTATACACATGTACATACAAAATTTCAAAAAATCTTCAAAAATATGTGGATACTCCACCCGCATAGCATCCTCACACTCCCAAGTTGCATCCTCAAGACCATACCAGGTCCATTAGACCTTTACTAGCTCCATGAATCGATTCCAGAGTTGTTTTATTTTATGATCCAATACACAAACCGATCGCACTTGAAAATCATCTTCTAACTCCACTTGAATCACATTCTAATCAATAATATGATTAGCATCAGGTACATACTTTTTAAGCAATAATACATGGAAAAAATTATGAATACACAAGGATGCAGGAAATGCAAGCATATGTGTGATATGACCAATCCTCCCTATGATTTCAAATGGCCCACAATAATGTGCTTCTAACTTAGAATAATTTTCCAACTTAAGGGAACTGCGACTAGATTTTACTTTCAAGAACACGTGGGCACCCACTTTAAACTCTATGTGGGTTTGTACTTTATCTGCACAACTTTTCTACTTGTCTTGGGAAGCCTTTAAATTATTCCTTATCTTTACCATTTTCTCCTTCATTTCTCTGAGCATATCTGGCCCAACCACTATGCGTTCTATTGGATTGTCCCAACTCACTCATGTGTTGCACTTTCTACTGTAAAGTGCCTCAAATGGGATCATCTTTAAAAATTATTGATACCCATTGTTGTAAGTAAACTCTACCAAGTGAAGGTAGTCTTCCCATTTTGATGGTTTATCCATCACACACATCATGAGCATATCTTCAATCACCCGATTTACTCTCTTTGTTTGTCCATCTGTCACAAGGTGATATGTTGTGCTAAAGTTCAGATTTTTCTCAAATCCTTTTTATATTCCTTTCCAAAAGTTCGATGTGAACTTGGAATCTTTGTCAAACACAATTGTCTTAGGTACACCATGCATCTTAGAAATTTATCGCATGTATATTTCAACAATGTTGGTTTCCTTGTGCGCAGACTTCACTGAAATAAAATGGGAAGCTTCAGTAATATTTTCCACCACAACCATAGTAGAATAACGTTGTTTAACAATCCTAGGCAAATTAGTAATAAAATCCATGGTCACAACTTCCCACTTCCACTCAGGAATGGGAAAAGGTTGTAGCAAACTAGATGGGTGTCTATGCTCAACCTTGACCTTTTGACATTCAAGGCATCTAGCAATAAAATCAACAACCTCTTTTTCCATGCATGGCCAATCGTATTTTTTTTGTACTGCTGCAAATTTTTTTTGATATCCTGAGTGTCCAACATAAGGAACTTTATGCATTTCTGACAATAATAGTTTTTTTTATTCTTGATCGTTTGGCACATAAACTTTGCGCCTATACATGAGGAATCCATCCTCTTTTAGTTCATAACCTTCAAATTTTTGTTGCAATTTACCTTACTGTAAATTTTCCTTTATTTTCACATAACGTTGATCTGATTTGGAAACCTCTAAACTTTTGTCACTCAAATATGATTTGTACATGCTAATGGTTGTAGAATGCATCTCATGCACCCTCATGTTGATTGCATCAGCCACTTTGTTCTCTTTCACTCTGATATGCTTTATGTGAAAGTCATACTCACTAAGGAACTCTAACCACCTACTTTGTCTCGCATTTAAGCTTGGTTTTCCAAACAAATATTTCAAACCACTATGGTCTATTCTCAACTCAAATATTTTACCCATGAGATAGTGTTGCCACATCTTCGAAGCATGGACTATGGCTTCCAATTCTAAGTCATGAGTAGCATAGTGCTTTTCATGTTCTTTTAACTTTCTAGATTCATAGCACACCACATGCCCATTCTGACTAAGGACTCCATCGATCCCCTCCTTGCATGCATCCTGTTGACACAGGGGTAGACCCTAATTACCATCCCTTTCGGCAACACCTGTGAAGCAAACGAAGTCTCACCCGAGGTAGAGGCAGGGGGGTTACAGGACTCAGGTGTCTGTAACCAATATGGGACATAGATCTGTGATTACAACACTTCGCAAGTACTTTAATAACACTTAGAAGATGATATGCATTAACTCATTAGCTTCATTAACATCACAGAACAAACCTTAAAATAGATCAGCGCAGTAACAATAAAGATTAAGTACTTTATCCACTTAGCACATAGCAACAAGTTAGATCTAGCATTCATTCATAAAGCACAAGTAAGCACTGAGCACTATCATATCTACTCATCATACATAATAACAAAGCACTAAGCAGACAAACACACATAACACAAATCACATCAGAGACACAAGATATATGTGGTTCACCCCAGCGTAGGGCTACGTCCACCAACTGATTCGTCTTCTTTATTATTCTTTTGAATCTCTTACATTCACCTGCTCCTGTGCACTAAACCACAGAGCTAAGCTTCGCAAAGGACAAGAGATCTATGCACTAAGCACCAGATCCTCCTTCCCAAAACTAGGTCACTGCATAAAGCCCACTTCTTTATCAAGCATGAAGCCTTACATACACAGTTTGTTGCACTAAGAAACACAAAACTACTTGCACTTAGCCTTGCAAGCCACTTATAATTCACTTCTACTTCTACTCATCCTTACAATCTTATTCTTATTTATACTTTTACAATAGGTCCTAAACATGGAAGAACCCATGGGCCGACATCCGATAACCCATTACAAAAACCCTAAGGAACCCCTTGTTGGGTCCACACAGCCCACAAAATAAGTGAGATATGTGATCTCAGCTCCGCTTGGGCGCTCCTTTCTCGATCACTACATCGAAGTCCAAAAAATGGTCATTCCTGACCAAGATTTCCTTAAAACTTGGTCGAGGTCCAACAGGCCCCTAACAATCACATGTGACTCATTCCGAGTCACTCAAGTATGGGAAACACTGCTTCGAAGGCCTTGAGTTTCACTCGAGCATCCTCGACTTCTTGCTTCACCTGAGCTTCCTGCTCATCGAGATCTTGAATCATCTGCTTTGTAGCAGGCCCTTCTAGGTATTGTTCCACTGTCACAACCACTTGGTCTAGTTGCGAGCCTTGTCCTTCGATTTCTTCAAACACCTTGCAAGACTCATCCTGCACAGGTTGCAACTTCTACGTGACTTCCATTACTCTGCCTTGGATGGCAGTGATCTGTTACTATACCGTGCATTGTTCTTGTGATATTTTCATTATCTCTACTGCAGTGAGTAGCTTCATCTGCATCTGTACTGACAGTGCCTGTTGTTGTGCCTCCTATAACTGGGTTCCATTTTTCTAAGCTCTGGATCTTTTGTGAGTTGTTCATAATTCTATGCGCTTCTATTACTCATTTGTCTACATTCTGAGGCAAGGGCTCTGATCCTTCCAACTGTGTTCTTGGCGGCTTCCTCCCTTTGATCGCACACTTCCTGCGGAGTGCTCGGCACTCCTTGGATATCCAACTTTGTTACCCTTGCTTGAAGCTATTGGATGGCCTCAACAAGCTTCATCACTTGAATCTCGATCGATTCTTGTTCCTCCTATGCCAAGCCTGGCACAGAGCAAAGTGCTCTTCTCACCACTTCTTTGACCGCAGTCTACTCTACGAGCAACTAGTCCTTTTCTCTTTGTATCTTTGATTTGTCTTCCTCGATCATCGCCCAAAACTCATCTTTCTCATTTTCATAAGCGATTACACAGTACCGCGCAACACATAGTTTCTCTAAGACTTCCTCTTTCTCTTGCTTCAAGACTTCTATAGCCTTCTCTTTTTGTTTCTGGACTCTCTGAAGTCGAGCCTCTATCGCATCTGCTAATCTTCTCAATTGGGTAGGCTCATCCTCCAATTCTGCAACCTGTGATGAAGAGGGCACAGTAGACACTACGCGGATGGATCGAATAGCCTATTGTATTTCTTTTAATTCCTTCTCAACTCTTTCATACAACTCTTCCTGCTTCACTCCATATCTCTGCAATAAATCTTTGGATGCATCCTCCATTGCTTTGAGAACTAGACTAATATCATCTTCTGTGAGCGTGTCCTCCATCTAGGGCTTACTAGCACGGGTATTCTTTCTTGCCGAAGGTTTCTGCGGAGAAACCTTCCTCTTCTGCGGAGTTACAGTTTCAGTGGGTGGATCTTTTGATGGTGTAGCTTCACCTTCTCCTTGTTTTTCTCCTTCATCCCCTTCTCCTTCTCCTTCTGCTTGGTCTTCTCCTCCTCCTCCTGGTGAGCCAGATCCATCTCCTTCTAAGGCGTTGTCCTCCTCATCAGTCTCTATATTCTGAAATTCCTCATTTTTCTTCTTCTTCTTCGCACTGGACTATCCAGCATGCTCGACTCGGGTGACCAAGGGGCTTCCTATGATGTCGAGGTCGAAGATTTCTACATCATCAACCGGTACAAGGAAATCCTCTGGCCACTCCTTCGTGATCTGCTCCATGTCGTCATCTATTATCTTGTAATATGATTGCAACTTCTCCTTGCTCTCATCTCTGTGCACAGTGATATATATAAAATGTCGATCCGCATGAAACTTCACAAAAGGTCAGTACTAGTGCAAGGTATGCGGTGTCATGCGTGGAAAGGATTCGATGGAAACCTTCAGTTGTTGATAGTATGCGTGGAAGACAGCGTTCGATTTCCATTGCTTCGACATATCGTTGGTGTACCACAAGGTAGAGAACCTAGCGGCCAACGACTCCAAGGGTTCTATCTCTAGGAAAGTAGCTCCTTCAGGCATTTGCCAAGAAACAAATGTGATCAATACAAGCAACCAACTAAAGTGAAACTCGTATCCCTGATCATGAGCTTCGCGACAGTATTTCTCGAGCTTGTTGATGAGGTAACTCACCCAATTCATTTTCATTCCCTCTACGCACTTTTCTGTGAGGTCCACTACGAACTTAGTGACCTGCGTGGGTCGATTCTTTCTTATAAGATTGCCAGCTATGAGTTGGCAAGCAAGGCGCACTATGCCATCCTGGATAGAGGCTACCTTATAGTCTCTCTTTCCTTTCTCAACTTCCCCATATGTTTCCTTTATGCGCAAGGCCAAGGAGTGATCTGAGGTCTACCCTGGGTAAAACTATTGAGGGTTAGGTCCCTCCATTCTTAATCCTATAATCAGGTGGATCAGCATCATATCCACAGTAATTTGTCGGTCAAGCCACAAGTATCCACCATGGTAGCATGAAAAGAGGATTTTAACACAAGCGTTAACCTCCTGGTGTCGGCCAAAATGGGGAATCTTCATTACATTAAGTATCATGGACTACGCGAGCTCCTTAATCCAAGGCTAGGAGACCAAGAGAGGCTTCTTCCCAGTGGTCTTCGTGAAGTATCTGTGAGGTGCGAGTATTGCATAGTTCTTTCTATCCCCGGGGTTAAAGTCATTGTTCTTCAGTAATGGGACCTGTACCAACTAGCTCTCGACCACGTGTATTTCCTTCGGGATGTACGCCGTGATCAAAGTGTATTCAAAGTCCTATTGGATGATGTTGTGGTTAACCACACTAGGTAAAGGCGAGATATAATCTGGTAATATCGACGAGATCTGCTTCGCATTCACCATATCTTCACGATGCTTACTCGTTGCTCAGTCATGGCATTGAAATGGCTCGAACATCATCCAGTGGACGGGGAATCCTAGAGTCCCCTAGTCGACCACACCTGTACTCCTTCATACATAGCTTTATTATCCATAAACTTATTAAGAACCTCCTCAACGGACTTTTCTAACTCACTGTGTTCGCCCGACATTCTTAGTTTTAAATAGACGGTTTGGGGTAGGTGAACGGGCAGGTGGAGTAAACAACGGATGGCGTGGTCTGATAACAAAGATTGACACAAAATCACTTGTCTTCTTATCTCAAATAATCACAGGTGGAAAAAATTGGTCCCAACACAGTGTCCGACAGGTTAAATAAGCGAGCATCATAACAGATTCTTCCAATAGGTAGGAATGCTTCCATTAATGTGAATTTGTCTGTTATGGCACGGTCTCAATGTCCCAAACACGGTACATCCACCCATAAATGTGTTTCCTAGCCGTTCTGGAGTATCATTCTAACGTTCAAGGTGCCTCCAACGGTCATATAGCTTTGTGAGGGCGAAGTCCCATTTTGCACGGTTCTGTTGTTCCAGCGAGGTTCAAATCTTGCAAACCTGCCTCCTACGAAGTCTTCCATTTATTCTCTATAACTCTCTGTAGATTTTCCAACTTGGCTTTCTTCTTACTGAGCTTCCTTGCCTTCTTTCCTGTGATCTGAGTTTTTGGAATTCTCTTTCCATTCTTATTCGTATCTTCTCCTAGCATAGTGACTTCGCATTGTTGATGTGCTCTCAAAGGGTTCGAAGTTAATATCTCTTCTCTTATTAATTCCAGGGTGGGTATACTCTTTTCTTGCATGGATAGGTCCTTCAAACCTTCTTGCATTCTTTCAACTTCGACGGCTAATTCTCTTGCCCTCTGTTGCTTCGACTTAACTTCTCATTCTTCTATTAGTCGATCTATTTTTCTATCTATGAAATCCCTTTTTTCTTGCTTCTTCTTTTCTGCAACTTCGTCCTCTTCTTTCCTTCTGATCTGGTCCCTCTCGATCCAATTATTTCCTAACAAAAATGGGAAAGGGGCGATGTTCTCAACAAACTTAATGACTTCAAATTCCTCTTCATTCGGTGTTCCATGGATGATAACAGGTACATTAGTAACTCTTCCACATAGGGCTATCATCTTTCCTTTAAACAAACCTACTCTTCCCAATGAAGGTACAATGGTGGGATTTCCCAAAATTTCCCAACTTTATTCTGTCATAATATTTACTTGTGTTTCTTCATCTAAGACACAGTCTATGTCGAAATCTCTTATTTTTACATTTATGTGTTGTTTTTCCTTCAAGATCTCTGGTAAATTGACATCTTTGTGATCATTCATCATTTCTTTCAACTGTGATAACATAGTCTGAGCTTTCTCTGACTCATTCTCTTGATTATTCTCTAACATGCTCTTATTCTCTTGACTTCCTTCATATTTTCCTTGTCTCGTATTCATTTTTTCGACTTTATCAATCATCTTTGGGCAATCCTCAACTTCATGACCAACAATTTTACAACAAAGACAAACAGGGCATGTACCAGGGCATCCCTTAGCAAGATGTCTCGGTCTTCTGCAGTTATAACATAGTGTCAATCCTCTCTTTCTCTTGTAAGTTCCCCAACTTCTTCTGTATTGCACACTAGGATCACAGTGTTGGACCTGCATTCTACAAAAATTCTTTCTAGGTTCCTGCATCCACTTATAAGTCCAAAAATTCTTTCTATGCATAGGAATAACATATCTTTCTTTATTTATATCAAATTTATTCATATCAACTCTTTCTTCCAACTGAGCCCTACCTTTCAAACTAGGAAAGAATCTATTAAACGTACCTGAATTCATGCTTTCGAAACAAAAACTTTTGCTTATCTTACTCTTATGAAAGCACAAAGATTTACCTCTTCCAAGATATTACCTCTTTTCTTCAGATCGGGTTTCTTTCTTAGCATAGAGCTTCGCAAGTCAAGTAGAGTATTGTGCACTACAGCAACAGATATACACACAGAGATTCTCTTTTCTTTACTTCAATTCCCAGCAATCACAGTTTCAGGTCTCGGCAATGGAACCATTTGTTGGCACAGGGGCAGACCCAGGGTTCAATGCTTCAACATTGCACCAACAAAACCCTAACTACCGACCCTTTCGGCAACACCTGCGAAGTAGGAAAAGTCTCACCCAAGGTAGAGGCAGAGGGGGTTACAGGACTCAGGTGTCTGTAACCAAGCTGGGACATAGATCTGTGATTACAACACTTCACAAGTACTTTAATAACACTTATAAGATGATATGCATTAATTCATTAGCTTCATTAACATCACAAAACAAACCCTAAAATAGATCGGTGTAGTAACAGTAAATATTAAGTACTTTATCCAATTAGCACATAGCAACGAGTTAGTTCTAGCATTAATTCATAAAGCACAAGTAAGCACTGAGCACTATCAGATCTATTCATCATACATAATAACAAAGCACTAAGCATACAAACACACATATCACAAAGCACATCAAAGACACAAGATATATGTGGTTCACCCCAGCATGGGGCTACATCCACCAACTACTTCGTCTTCTTTATTATTCTTTTGAATATCTTACATTCATCTGCTCCTATGCACTAAGCCACAGAGCTAAGCTTCGCATAGGATAGGATATTTGCGCACTGAGCGCCAGATCCTCCTTCCCAAAACTAGGTCGCTACACAAAGCCCACTTCTCTATCAAGCATGAAGCCTTACATACATAGTTTGTTGCACTAAGCAACCCAAAACTACTTGCACTTAGCCTTGCAAGCCACTTAGACTTCGCTTCTAATACTACTCATCCTTACAATCTTATTCTTATTTATACTTTTGCAGTAGGGCCTACACATGGGAGAACCCATACCGACATCCCATTACCCGTTACAAAAACCCTAACGAACCCCTTGTTGGGTCCACACAGCCCACAAAACAAGTGATATTCACGATCTCAGCTCCGCCTGGGCACTCCTTCCTCGATCATTGCGTCGAAGTCCAAAACGTGGTCATTCTTGACCAATATTTCCTTAACACATCCATGCACACAACAAAGTCTGCATCTAAATCAACATTTCTCAAAATTGTCGCAGTTGTCAACAAACTCTTCAAGTGTTGAAAACTACTTGCGCAATATGGAGTCCATTCAAATCATGCACCTTTCTTTTGTAAGGATGTAATTGGATGCGCAATTTTTGAGAAGTCGTCTTTAATAACCTGGAAGACCCATGAAGGACCTTACCTCTGTGACATTTCTTTGGGTTGGCCATTCCTCAATGGATTTTATCTTTTCTAGATCCACAACTATTCCTTCCTTGGAAATGATATGACCCAAATACTGAATTTGTCGTTGGTAAAATGAGCACTTTCTCAACTTTGCATACAATTGAGGCTCCCTCAAAACTTGTTGTACCATCCTCAAGTGTTTTTCATGCTCTTCTTCAAACTTTAAGTAAATAAGAATGTCATCCATAAATACAATGACAAACTTATCTAAGTAATTTCAAAAAACTCCATTCATCAAACACATGAAGACAACTAGTGTATTTGAAAACTTGAATGGCACCACTGTGAACTCACAATGTCCCTACCGCGTTCTGAAGATAGTATTGTTGATGTATTCTTCTTTAATTCTCACTTGGTGATATCCTGATTTGAGATCAATATTTGAAAATATCTGTGTGCCCCTCAGCTAATCAAAGAGGTCATCTATCCTAAAGTCGATACAAAGTCTCAACGTACCATCCTTCTTCTTCACAAACAATATGGGGGCACCCCAAGGTGACACACTTGGGCATATATACCCCTTCTTCATAAGCTCTTCAAGTTGCATCTGCAACTCCTTCAGCTCTAGCATACTCATCCTATAAGGAGTCTTGGATACAGATGAATCATATTTATAAATAAATCAATATATATATTCAGTGACAACCCCAGTATCTCTTTAAAGACATCCTCAAACTCTTTCAGTACTGCACAGTCTTCAACATTTGGCACCTTATCCTTGGGTTCCTCCTCCATGTGCGCTGGAAATACTTGACATCCTTTCATGTATCTTTTCTTCAATTGTAAGGATGAAACTTCTCTGATAGTTACAACTCTTGTAATTCCTTGATCTATAATAAAGTTTCCTTCCTCGTCCAAGCAATCAAATGCCTTATTGTAATAGTTTAGAATGGAATGATGTTCGTCCAAACAATCCATACCAATGAGGAAATCATACGAGCCCAAAGGAATGATATTCAAATCATATTTTGTTTGTAGTCCATTCATTTCCATTGGACATTCCTTAGCCATCTCATTAATTTTCCTTTTTTCTCCTATACCTAACTGCACCAACCAAGGTTTTCCAAGCTTGCTTTTTAGCAATTGGAATCTTTCCACCATATTAGGATATAGATAACTATGAATATATCCTTAATCAATTAAAATAGCAATGGGTTGGTCATTAATCTTACCTTCCACTTCAATCATGTGTGAATGAAACTTAGCTTTCTTATTATCTAGGGCTACGTATATCCTAGGTACATTTATGCCCTTGTACTCAACTGTCGTAGCTTTTTGTACATTGTGAGCAGTCCTCTCTTTTTCACCTCTTTGAGGGAAATCCCTGCGGATATGATCTCCACCAAAACTCCAAAATTGAATAGGTTGTTGCCTTGGATTTTTCTCCATTGTCTCCATCGCTCTGGACTCCTTGGGAGTTGGCTTTCCTTGCGTAGTATTTCTGAAAAAGGGTAGCTTAATCCCCTTCCTCCTTTGTTCCACCTTGATTTTCATCTTGTCTTCCCAATCCTTTTGGAAATTCGGTCTTCCCCTTTGTTGATCATAAATACATTTAGCATGCCTTATCGTTTCCTCTAATTTCTTTGGGTCATTATACTATATCTTGTCACTGGTAAATGAGGGAAACCCACTCAGGTACCTCTGAATTTTAACTTGCTCATCCTTGATGAATGTGACATATTCAACAACTCTAAGAATCTTCTTTCATACTCATCTATTGTCATACTCCCAAGCTTGAGTTTGAAGAACTCCTTCATTTTATTGTCATAGTATCTCTTGGTTAAGTATTTCCATTGAAAATACCTATTGAACTCCCTCCAAGTAACCTTGTTCTCATCAATGTGTTTCGCTTTCAAAAACTAATCCCACCACATTGATTATTTTCCTTTTAGTTGATAGATAGAAATTCTCCCTTCTGCCTATGCAGAATAGCTATGCAATTGGAAGTACTTACTCATACCCAGTTGTCAGTTCTCCGCATATTCATCCTTCTTGTGCTCACCATCTAAGGTAGGAGGATTGATCTTATTCATTTCTCACTGTATCTCGTCCACCCCAGTCCTTCTCTTATGCTTTATTATAGTAGATGGACTTGGGCTATTATGTGTTTTCCTAAATGAATGCTTTGGTGAGTGAAGTTGATGCCTATCAACACTTCTTTCTTCTCTTCTTTTCCCATCATGAGACCTATGAATTCTTGACCTGCTTGACTTTCTCCTTATCCATTTTCTTTTATATTATATCCAAGCTTTGCATCAACTTGACATTGAAGTCATCTTGCTACTCCTTGGATTTCATAAGCCTTTCATTATCAACTTATAGCTTTGGACATATTTTTGTAGTCCCTTTATGGTTTCTACCAAGTTTATGTGCTCCACCTTGGATTCTATAGCATCAGCACCCAAACTCACATATAGATCCCCAAATTCATCATCGTGGCTAAAATTTGTATGTGCATCTTCCATGCTTTTTTACTTTCTACGTTGATTTTATCCTGCTCTAATCGTTGTAAATTATGCAAAATGTGCAGGCAATAAGATTTGTTAGATGAATTCATAAGACAACTTCATGAAAACTCTACACCATTTTGTCAGAATCCTCTCTTCTAAATCCCATGTGCACAATGGTATTCAACACATACCAATGAACGATGTCCATATTCAACATATACATTGTGTATCAATATTGTGCATGCACCACAAATTTTGCTCCATGCAGCCCCAATCTTTAGTGCACACAACCATGCACTATTGTTTACTGTGCATTTCCAGCATCGCACCCCATAATGTCCAGAATTTAGTGTGCACACTTGCGCATTCTTATTTTATGTGCACCATGGCCATGTTGTCATTCCAAATTCGACCACTAACTAGTCCAAATTTTTCTTTAAGGAAGTACTCGGCCCATATAGGCTCAGTGTTGAAACTAGATCTCTAATACCAATCTGTAACGTCCCCTATTACCAAACTAATTCTGATACCATACTATAACATTACCCAACTTACTACTGAGCAATGCTACTCTAAAATTCACTGCACAGATTCTACTCTATAACATAGTTTTGTGCAAAAATACTTGAAGTAATGTGCTCAACCCCAAGTTTATTCGTGCCACACTAACTTTCCTCTTTTTACACAACTTAAAAATAGTAGAAGTAACACAATACAACTGCACGCACAAGCATACTGAACACACATCACTATTGTGTGCATAACCCTTCTGGCGTCATACACCAATTCTGATTTTCCTTGTATTTGGGGTCTACCTACATGTGTGCACAAACTAATCCCAGCCTCTTGTGCACACAAACTACTTCCCTACGTACATGGCCATTCAAACCTCACCTTGGAGACTCATGACCAATATTATAAGGTTAACTTAACATGCAATACTATCAAAAACTATCATAGTCATGCATGATTACAATTACTAGCTATCAACACCATACTGACATGTGCAAGCAACATTAAATAGAATAACAACAATTACTTATATGCAACAACATACGAGAATTAAACCCATATCAAACATAGATAACTAAGCACACAACAAATGATACAAGCACATAAAGAGACTTATCTTTTATGAAAGTCACCAACTCCGCGTAGAACTCGTATGTTCCTCCCAACCATAGACTTTGTTGCTCATATACTTTCAACAACATGTCACCCCTGAGCTAGGGCTTAAATCCACCGGGGAAAAAGGGTTCTTAATTCTAATCTAAGGTCTGACTATCAACATAATTTCTTAGTCCAAGGTGCCACTGCTACAATTATTCTACATTCTCCCATTCCCCATGCACCTGTTACACCCAAGGAAGTGTTCCACTTCTTTGCTCAACAGTCCTTCAACTTCCCCGCTTCCCTTCGAGGGTTCCAACAACAAGATGGATAGGAAGTCTTAGAGCCCTACAACTAATTCCTAGCGAACCAAGGAACAACTCCCAACAAAAATCTCACTTGGAAAGTTTTCTCACGAGCCTGACAACCCACCTCTTTGACAACAATTCTCTCACCTAGAGAGAATGCTCACATGCCTAACCACTCGCCTCTTCGATAGAAAAATTCTAGTTACAATACAGAAAAACCCCTTTTACAAGATTTCTTTGTAGACAAGGTAATAGTCGTATATCAGATGATCTGACCCTTCTGAACACAAGCAAAATGAAATAACTTCCCCTTAAAGGATGAGCTCTCCCCCCGAAAATACATTAACGCTAGAAATATATATATTGCATACCTTAAGCTCAACACTTGTCACCTTCATAAATAGCTTTAGCCACTTGGTCACTCGTTCCCATCCTCAGGAACTTAGGATAAATAATTATCCATAACATACACTTTTCCAGAAATATTAATAAAATATTCCCTGGGAATTAAGTTCCCCCCCTTTTTCTTTTTCGGTGGAGTTATCCCCCATCTCTTTTCATCTAATCTGTATGCATGCAGTGATGTGATATTATTAATAACTTGAGTACGAGTACACTTTACAAAGATAGGCACATTGGCCTATTTGCATCCTGGCTCACCAGCCTGATAACCACGCAGGCTCTCCAGCCTCAAATACATATAAATCAATATATATATATATATATATATATATACTCAGCTCAATGTGCATTTCCAGGTAGTTTCCGCACACTTACTCAAGTGCGTGCAACATTATGAACTGTGTTCACCCTTCCTTTGATGACCATACTTGTGCACTACTCAAGTGCACGCAAAACCAAACTTGGTATCAATGGCTCACCAGCCTATATGTTCATTTACATTTACAATTGGTACCAATGACTCACCAGCCTATATGTACAATTACAAATGGTTTAGATTAGGTACATTACATGACTCCCCCTCTTTGTATTTTTAAACCAAGTAGTTGTGCATGCCCACTAATAACAATTAGTAGTACTGACCAACATCTATCAATATTAAGTCCTAAAGATTGTTCAACATTGTCAATTAAAACACACTTGACCAATGACTTCATGGAGTTTGTGTTTTGCAATTTTCTTAAACTCACATGACAAGGAAAACACCATTTAGCGAAGTTTTTTAGTGTTACAAGAATGGGCAAAAATTTCAAAAAAAACCTTCGCTTTTTACAACAAAAGTTTTAGCAGATGTTCACTATAACTAAAAATTATGGGTAGTCAAAGGTCGTAACAGAGGTGTTTTTTTGTGTGCTTAAAATGGTAAGGTGCCCCAGTGCACGCATTCGTAATATGCATATGTGTGATTTATATACATTAAAATAACTAATGCATATTACATACATAAAGTGCATCGATGCACATAATATATTTTTGAAGCACCAATGCATATAATATATTTTTAAAGCACGGGTTTGTATTATATGACTATGCACTAGTGTGTATTATATATTGAGCATTGACGTGTATATGTCTTTGTGCACCATGAAGTCTTGGTAAATAGTGACAATAACAGTAATGGCAATGGTAATACTATAACAAAAAGGAACTGTGTTGTTGTTTTAGTTGGGAGCATTGGTGTTTTTACTACAGTTATAAACAACGATGCATTTTTATATACATATCACACCAGTGCATAAGAACCATTATGTGATAATATGCATGAAATGTAGTGTTCATTTCAAATGAATACAATGCACAATAAGTGTAGTGTTGATTTCAAATTAATACAATGCACCAATATGTTTTAGTGCTGGATTTTTGCATTATAATTATGGAAATGCATCTTCTCTTTTTTATATATATATAATTTAAATTAATCATTAAATAATTAAATCATTTTTATAAAAAAAATTGATTTTTATATTTTAATTAATGTGTTTGGATATAACCATTTCATTAATGTATTCTATCATTTAAACAAATATACCAACTCATTACAATTAAGTTCATTGTAATATATAAATCATCCATATGTAAAACATTGCAACATAAAATTGTGTAACACTAGATACTACAATAAAGTAAGAAACACATTTTATTATATGTGAATAAGAGACCCTTCGTCATACAAACGAGGACAACATAAAGGTCCATGATAATCAAAATGTCATTAAATAATTGTTGCAGATATTAGTAACCCGTCATCATACTAATTGGGGCAATATGTCCACATCAAACAAAATATTTTCTTTTTACAAACAAACATTCCAAAATATTAAACTTGTAACATTCAATTATATTGAGCATCATTCATTAGTTGAACTGTTGTCATTGTTCGTGATGCTTGCATGTCTCATTTCTTTATCACTTGCAAGGGATATTGTACTTAGGTTATTTGCAATGTCTTCTTAATTAGCTTGATTTTTTTCTTCCTCTTCATGTTCCATCTATAAACATAGAGATATAATATAATGAGTATATCTACATTTATAGTATAATATGCATGATTGCATACATCGAAAAACATACCAGAGTAACAAGTGATTTGTAAATATTACACATTATTTCGAAGTCATTCCTCATGTCATCTTTCAACATATCTTCTAGTTTCTTATGATTTTTATACACCAAGACAAATAATAGATATAATTTAAGATTTCTTTTTGTTCCATTAATTATTAAATAAGGGGAATAAAACAACATAGCTACTTAAAAAAAATTAAGCTAACCCTTGACACTCCAACATATACTCACAACACATACATGATCCAAATGTCAATCAAATGTTAAGATGGTTCTGCTTAATATATTATCCCCTGATAGAAAAAATCCATGGACAATTGAGAATTAGTTAAAATATATACATCACAACAAATATAAAATATTAAGTAAGGAAAAGCCAAGTATTCACAAAATTTGCAATCAACCCTTTCTATCTTATTGTCATGTCTTATGTTCTAAATGGGTTCCATTTTGTTTTATTTTCTGCAACAACAAAACAATTGAAAATAGTATTTCAAGTGATAATTAATTATATGATTACGCATTTATAAAATTTAATAATAATAACTACATGTGTTTTGTCAAATGGGTTTAACCCGGGCGGTTGAGAGGAGTGTTATCCTCCCTATTGTTGATAGCCCGAAAAATTCTTACTAATAGTAGGGGATCATCACCCGATCAAAGCCCCAATTAGGCCTATACTCGTATGGTATGACAATGTCCATAAGTATGTGGGCTCGGTTGCCACTAAAAAAATGTTGCTCCTTAATGAGAGATTTAATCGTTTAAGGCTTTTCTAAAATTGTAAATGCAATTTTAATCTAAAAATGAAAATGCAACTTTATTCTATCCTAAGTGACAATAGAAACTATGATTACATGCATGGAATTAAATATGTGAAAACAGAAAAATTTCATGTTTTACATGATAGAATCCCACTAACATAATCAGTCCATATAAACACAAAATAAATTCATATGCAAAATATAACTGAATATGTCCCTGCAATCTAAACCCTAACCAATACATGACATTTTACTATTGTAATCAACTGACAAAAATGTACTTTTAATTGTACGAGTAAAATATGGACCATTAACAAAAATGCCAATTGCATGAATCAACCATGATTAAGCTATTGTTGTATTATGTTCTCAAAAATAGTTCTTCAAACAAAAGTTCAACTAAGAGGATTAATTTAAATGAGATTAAATATGAAAGATAGATTATTAATTTTATTGAAAAAATTATTTAAAATCAATAATCTATTAAATTCGAACATATATATCGTTAACTAATAAAGAATTATTGTACTAACATAAATTAGTTCTCATGTCTAATCAAAATCAGTTGATAAATATTAAAAAAGATTATGAAAATAAATTTCACATAAATCAATTGAAAATTGGTCAAAAGATGGTGGTCAAGAGATATAGACATCAACATCTTGTTTTCCCGTCAGAAATACCATTGTTCCATTCTCACTTCACGGGAATGTGAGAGTTTATTAGTTTCAGTGGTATCTCAATCAAAACTAACAACAAATGAGCTCCATAGGAATATATAAGAGTTCTCCTATGTCATTATCTAATCATTCCTTACACAACAAGACATGGTTTCTCCTAGATGAAAGACAAGATGCTCCATGTTGCAAAACACAATGGTTCATGTCTGCAAAATTGTGATTTCAAATTGTGATGGATATTATGCCAAGATGTGATGCCAAAACGTGCTTAACTCGATGCCAAAACTTTATCACTCTTGCATTGGCTCCTCCTCCTTTCACACTAATATATGGTAGCATAATATCTATGTTGACTGAGAGAAAAAATGCCCCCCCTATCTTGTTCAAGCGGTATCCTTTTATAACCCTCCACCTTCAAGCGATTTGGTGACCTGCCTTTAAGTTGTTATCGGTGGAAACTAGGAAACATTGCAATTGGTGAAATACCAGGAAACCTATAACATTTTGATGCACCTCCTCTGGAACTATATTTAACAAAATCCACATAGTATCTCTATAAAAACTTTAGGGTTCCATTAAAAAAGGAAATCCCTCCATTTCCTTCTCTGTTCCCATCACATATCAATTCAATATTGATTATGTGGCTTCCATTACACCATTTTTTTACGAACTTACGCACCAAGGTTGTGATCTAGAACAATATTTGTGTTGATATTATTACATGCTTTACCAGTGCAATCTAAATGTGGCACTTTACCTTTTCATCTCGTGACATCTACTTTGCCCCCGTGGCACTAGCTTTGTGCATTATTTCTGCGAAAAGGTTATTTTCCCTCAAGTGTTTGCGATGTTGTGAACCACCTATTTCTCATTATGTGCTCAGGTGACCTTCACTCTTGCAAAACCATGGAGAATATCACCTTTCATCCATGATCACGTGGCACCAAACCAACGATCTCATTCCCCCATTCTCTATGTGACCTGCTAATGCAAAAATTTGTGATGATAATGTGATCCATTACAAGTTGGTGCTAATTTCCACATGTGGATCACTCTTCTTGTTCCTCCAAGATAATATGCAATAGCTTCATATAAAATCCCTTATAATATTTGATATCAAGTACTTCTATCTCGTGATCTCACACTCCTTTGCTATGATCTTGTTGGACACTTTTCCAGTTGCATCTGATCTCGTGAAATTTATTTTGATTTTGTGCTTCTCCGCTCCAAAATAAGTTAAAAATTTTAAAAAATCAACTTTAAAAAAAAGTTTAATTTTTATTAACTTTGTGTTGATAAAAAGTTTCATAAAACAAGGAAATAAACAAAAATTCTACAAGTAAATGATTATATTACAAAAGTTTTGCAATGCATACAGACAATATAAACGAGGATTAAGTCATGATTTTGGAAATTAATGTTATTTATTATGTACGATTATTGCATGTTGATCTTTAATAAACTTATAGTACTAATAATGATAAATAACCTATGAAAATCACTTTAACTAGGTCTCATATTTTATGTAAATGTTTGTGGTTTCACGGTTCTTTTTTTTCACTTAAAGTATTACAATATGTAATGTTGTTCCATATCCATATTAGTGTAATTGTGTGTTGGAGTATGGATCGAAATAATGAGACCAAAAGTATATTGAAGTTTCAACATAGTACATTTTATTTTGTATTTCCAAAACCTTTTAATTGTGAATTTAGAGTATTTGTAAATCCACAATTTCGTCAAAGAACACTTTCTCCCAAAAGAGATAGGAGCTTGAAATGAAAATGATTTGGTGAAGTTGCAATTGTATAACATTGATAACATTAAATATATGAAAACGATGTAAGTGTCAATGATAAACAATAATGCTCCAATCAAACAAACCAATAACTTAACCATGCCCATAAGATGATCAAGAAGCTTAACAATTTTGCCCTACATGCAACAAGATGGTCTGTGTATGTGTATATGTCAATCAAAACACTAAAGAGAAAAAGACTTAAATGGCTCAGCCATTACTTATGCAAGGAAAATGCAGTGAAACAACAAGTTTACATGACGCAAAAATCTCATCACCGAAATCATGATCATTAAGCTAGATGTATGCATGTAATTTCACTAATGATTTCATTTTGATAACATCACATCACTAAATCATCATCCAATGAAAGATAAGCCAAAAATAATAGATGATAAAAACCACACAAAATCAAACAACCAAGACGGGAGAACCATCAAACCATCCCTTCATATCAAGAGAAACAAAATCGAATACAAGAGAAAGCAGTAATTTCCAAAATTCAATGGAGGGACCCTTTAATTTTGTCAAAAATAAAGGGGGGTTGTTGAGGGCTCAACAAATGGTGACTAAGTAGGTGAACCAGTTATCTTGGTTATTAAGATAATGGGGCTTAAGTTTATTAAAAACTAGATGATAAGTTTAACAAGATTCTTAAACATTGCACGAGATCTTAAGGGTCCCACATAAGACGAATTTAATAGTATAAAATCAAAATTTCAAGTACTTAATATCTACTCTATCTTTAAACAATGAATCCATGATAGGGAAAAAAAACAATGTTTACTATCCTCATACTAATGAATAGAAAAAGGTACAACTCTGGATTTTTATGATAAGCAAACATCTATAGAAGTCCAAAATCTACCTCTTTCTCCCATCATTGTTTCACTGCCCGCAAGTGTCCATAGCCCCGACGAAGATGTCTCGTTACCATACAAGCATGGCCCCGATTCCAGAGAGCATCCATAGCGCTGACAGGTTTACCTTTACTTCCCACACTTTGCACTGCTTTCAACTCTCTCTTAGTTATTAATTTCACCCTTTTGATTTGGTTTGTAAAGAATTGCATATGCAATTGGGTGAAGAAAGCAGGGTAGTACAAGAGATAAATTTATTTCAAAGAATAGTTGTCATACTTTTTAAAAGTTTGACCCCAAAATCTTCCCTTAAACTATCAATGTAGAGGATTTCTTTAATATGGTGGGATGAGGGACGAAATTAAAAGAAAAGATAGATATAGACTTGTTCCTCTACTTAAAGAACACCATCACAATTTTAAAATAAGTCGTCATGTTAATCCATAGTCACTGATCAATGTCAAAGATATGAAACTTGATGTAGATGTTTTTAGATAAAGAAACCCCATTTTAATAATAACAAAGTAAATATCATGATTGTGCAACCTATAACACTACAAGGAAAAGACCCTCTAGTGGAGGTTTTGGTGGACGCCCCCTATAAAAATAGCCCAAAAATTCATTTATAGCGGATGATACTAGCGGAATATAACGGGCAGAGATTTTAGCAGATGTTTTGCGCTGGTGCTTTTATAAGTACATAATGCATCGGTTCATTTTATAAGTACATAACGCACCAGTGCATTTTATACAATAGGCGCATCAGTGCCCTCAAAAATAGCACACCGTAGCAAGGTTATTTCAAATAAAAAAAATATTATTTGATATGCTACAAAAATAATGATGCACCAGGAAATAATGACGCATCGTAATAGCGTTCTTTAAAAAATATTTGGTGCGCAACTTAACACTGGAAGCATCGATGTGCTATTAGTAGAGCGCACCATTAAATGGTTAAATAAAAAACATATACGCACCAATGTAGGATAGTATCATAACAATATATTATGATGCAGTCCATTGTATCATGTGCATCGGTGCGCACTAGTGCTCCAATATGGACCACCGTGTTAGGGTTAATTTCCAAATTTACGCAGTGCGCTATGTAAAACTGGTTGCACCGGGGCGTCTATTATTATACCGCACCATGTCATGCTTAAACAAAAGATTTTATCCACATGTGTTTTTAAATCCCTAGCATGGTGCACGTGTTTTTGGGAACACATGCACACTAATGCATTAGTGTGCATGTGTTCCCAAAAACACGTGCACCGTGCTAGGGATTTAAAAACAAAAAATAGAACCGGTGTGCTCGGTAAACATGTATGCCCCAGTGCAGTTGGTCATCGGGTGCACCAAAGCAGGGTTTTATAAAAAAAACAATCCGACGATAAAAATCATTTTTACCATTTTCAATGTTGTAGAGCTCAAAAGAACCAGTGCAACCTTTGCCTATCTGAAGCACCCTGTCATCGGTGCTTTCCTTTCGTCTGTTGATCGGTGCGTGAATTTTGAATTTTTCCAAACAGTGGGAAAATTTAGTTTTTTTTAGTACGTCGCAACCATGCCTCCCTAATGAAAAAATGTCCTTATTTCTTCATAACTTAAGTTTTCACCAGATTAAAATTTAAAATTGAGTGAAATTTCAAGTGTAGAAAAAAAAAAAACTGCGCAGTGTGCTCGAAGCGCTTGGCTTGCACCATCTATGGTGTGACATGTAAATTTACAGGCCGCACCATGTACCTTGTTACCTTTTCCAGCGTTGTGTTGGTAAACATAAATGCACTGACGCATTCGTTTAACGACACACCAAAGAAAAGTATATAACTGGTAGGGAGGTGCATAAAAGTACAGATAATGCACCGGGCCGTTAAAGTACATGGCACACTGCCCTTATCAAATATATTTTACGCAGTGCATTGGTAAGCGTGTGCACCAAGGCATTCATGTTTACCAAACGTATCGTTGAGAAATGTAACATGGTGTTGCGGTGCACCTCGTAAATATTTTGGTGGCACCGTACGCGGTGCAATAGTAATGACTGAAACGCACCGCAAAAAGTTATGTACTCAAAAAATTGGAAAAGTTTATGTAATGGTGCGACGACATTCGTTACACGCACCAGTGCGTGTAGTGAATGTATACACACCATTTTTTTGTTAATTTCTAAAAAATTGCTTACGTGCGTTAATATTTTAATTTGTTGTTTGGTTTAAGCAGTGCATAGGATAAATGTAACGCACCTGTGTGTATGTGTTGTAGTGTGGCGCCCTGGTGCGGTATTGTTTTCCAATGCACCGCATAACATAGTAGAACATATTTTGTTCGGTGTGTTACTTTACATTAACGCACTGTGGACGGTGCTCACAATATATACGCACCACTTATTGTGTGTGACTATTTTTTGGGCGCACCGGTAATGCAATTAACTTATTTTTTGAAGGAAGTTATTTTCCTTATTTATAGACAAATTTACCATTCAGTATATTTTTTATGTTTTATGTATGAGTCAGGCTGATGTATTTCATATGTTAATCATGCAGAGACATGAGTGGAGAGAGCAACAGCAGTAGAGAGTGGACTTGTACAATGTTGTAAGGGAATGGGAGACGAGGGAGAGGGAGAGGGATTTGTACCCTCACCCTATTACTGCAGTGACTCATGTTCTCTTAAGGAATGTAGGCCTCCTTAAGTACTATGAGGAGGATACATCCCTTAAGGGGCACTCCAGGTTGTTGGTGCATTTGATCCGTCGATGGGATGTCTATCGACAGGTTTTCCGCGTGGGTATGGATCAGTGCTACCATCCCACTAAGGAGGATATTTACTTTATCAGTGGGCTATCCAGGAGAGGGGAGGATTTTCCCCAGTTTCCAGATGTCCCAATAGGTGTTGCAGCTGAGATCCAACTCATGTACTCTCAACAATATATTGGGGTTGATGTACTATCCCTAGTTGATTTTTAGGTGTCTGATAGACAACTGAAAATCGTCTCTTTCAGTGCAGAGGAGGTTAGGTGCCTCTCACTGTTAGTGACGACCATAGCCCACTTTACCAGTGATGGGAAGCGCATTAGCTACCCTCTTTTGTATTATGTTGATTCCTTGGTACAGAGGCCATGGTGTATCAGATGGTCTACCATTTTTTTGTGGCAGTTTTGTATAGCGCTAGACATGATGTGTTGTGCTATGATATGTGGGAGGTCGAACTTCCCTTTTTCCTTGGATTTGTTTTTCTTATTTTTTGATAGGTTTCTATAGACGAGACCTACTTTTGTATGTTATCCTGCTAGGATGAGGACTCATGTGTGGATGCACATGTGGGGGGAGATTATGCCCAAGAGGAGCCAGCCATATTTTTCGGCCAGGATTTCCCAAAACGCACAAGGGCTACTAGGCAATGTGGCAAATCACATGTTCATCATGGTTATGTGTCCTTATGCGGGTTTGGATTGGCAAGGATTTTCAAACATCCTCTTCACACCAGATGAACCACCAAATGATAGAGGTAATATTAGTGTTTTGTTTAAATTAATATAGTTTCATTTTATTGTCTTACTTAATTAGAATAAAATTAATTCCAACATGTTCTTTAAGTTGTTTTATTAAATTGTTTAATGAATTAATTGTGTACTTATTGTTTTGTACTATATATTTTGCAGATATTGGAACTTTCATTGGGGACAAGCCTCCTCCCCCAGCAGATGACGATGAGGATATGATGCCTAAGGCCGTGATGGTTCAGGGTCCTCAAGTGCAGATACCCGACGACATGTGTCGTAGGTCCGATACCAAATTCAGGTTGGAGTTGGGAAACTAACTCTCTACACTTTTGACTGAGGTGGGAGTCTTCCCTGCCCTGATGCGAGACATCATGCAAGATCCTATGCTCTTGGAGCTTTAGAGGGAGATGTTGCATGATTTGATGCCTCTTATGCGTCATATCGTCGAAGCTTCCAAGATACTAGCAACGAGGAGGGATCTCGATGATAGGCACAACTCTTCTTCCAGTACATCTCGTTCGTCCAGTACCCCATCGATTGATGAGGGTGGTCGTGATCATCCTTCTCCACATCCTCCTCCTCCTCCTCCTTCACCTCACCCAAATCATGAGGAGGCAGTACATATTCCTCCTCCTCCTCTTTCACCTCACCTAGATGAGCATGTCGAACCTATTCCTCATCCTCCTCTTTCACCTCGCCTAGATGAGCAGGCAGGACCTATTCATCATCCATCATCTTCCACTGCAAACCAGGCCTCCACTATTGTTGTAGATATGCAAATTATCCCACCGGTTGGACCAAATATGTTATAGCAGTTATTTGACTTGTCCATGATATATATATATATATATATATATATATAGTGTCCTTGTTCTATTGATCATGTTGACGATGTACTTAATTTATATCTTGATATAGATGTGTATATTGTTAGGTCATGTTAGAAATGTTTGTTAAATTTTCTTGATAGATGTGTATGTTATAACATTGTTCATTAGACGTGCATTTTTC
>ML831398.1:54630-73650 GCA_009831015.1 Picea engelmannii | reverse complement strand
TTATTACAACAGTGGAAATACGGAAAAAGGGGCCTTTTCAGGGCCTGCTGAATCACTGAATTCTGCGTGTATGAGCACTGCTTGCTCATCCTTCGGCGGCTCTTCAGGAAATCCAGCTTGTGCAACCTGGTGGATAACAGTGAGCACATGTCCCCGAGTTGGAACCAGATGTTATCCCCCACTTTTAGGGATAACTAGGAGATCATGTCTCAAGGCCCATAGGTCCTAGACATGGAGTACTGAGAGCCAGATCGACTTGAGCATGGCCCTGGAGGGCCCATCTCTTCTCCCATTCAAAGCCTCCACTTTGTCAGCAGCAGCAACATCCATCACCTTTGGCTTGGTCCTGTATCAGAGATGGTTCTTGCTTCATGAGGTAATGAGTCTGGGTATCATGGTATGTGTCACTTTGATCCTCAAAACCTTTGAATATGTGCATTTAATTCCTTTTTTTTTCTAACAAATTCTTGGATCTTATACTTGTCCACTTGACCATGTCTGGGGGGAATGACAAGATGCCCTAATAATCCTATGCCCATAGTATTTGAGTTGCCACTGGGGGGATTTCTGAAAATTCATCGTACGCGCCCAGAAGGTAAAAGCAAGCGGGCAAAAGATAAAAGCCTAAAAATGAAACCTCGAGATGCTTCGCCCAAGGATCCCTGATAAAGCAGTAAAAGGATTCTCATAAAGAAACAAGAGGGACCCAAAAAAAATAATAAAACAAGACCTAGTAAGAGGATAGGGGGCCTCATCACGAGCCAGCCTATTAGGTCCATGGGCAACTAGCGGTATGACACTACTAGCAGTTGGTTACCACGCCAGGTTAGTGGCTCTTGGTTGCATGGCCAAGAGAAAGGGGGTCTCATCACGAGCCAATATTCTCATCTCCGTGAAAGTGCTTGTGGGTAACATTGCCACCACTGGTCACCACGCCAGGGCAGTGTCCCCTTATTAGCTTCTTGAAGAAAAAACAATAAAGAATAAAGAATAAAAGGCATGAATGGGCTTGGTAACATTTGCATCCAAGATAGGTGCAGCTCGCCTTCTACAAAGGCACCCATAGGTAAGCTTTGCATTTCCTTGCTTTCACTGCACCCCTTGTCAGGACATCCCTTATCCACCTCACCCATTTACATGACTTGTATTTAATCTCTTTCGGAAACATCCCTTTTCCAGTGGACATTAGCCCAATAGGATGCCCTGTCACTTCCTCCAAACTTGTATTGCAGATTTGTATAATGTCTTTGAGCACTTGATTGGGGTAAAAGGGGTTTTATGCACATGTTTAATAATATTGATGATGAGATTTGATTGTCATTGCTATGATCCCTGTGACTTGTGAGCCCATTGAGGGCGTAGTTGTTGATGTGCAGGATCATACCCGACAAAAAGGTACCACATTGGACAGGTACACATGGGGAGATGATTAGTTAAAACCTCCATGGGGCTGAAGAGCCCACCAGATGTATGTTGAGACCCCACCAGGGGGCAGAGACAAGATAGATAGGTTTGCACCGGAGAAGAGGAGGATGTTCCACAAAGGCACCTTGGTAGATCCTTACCTAGGGGGGTTTCCCTCTTCATTGGAATGTTGGCCTTGGAAGGCCCAGGACGTCACCCAGGAGGCTCATGACGTCATCCAGCTTCATGGACATTTTGGGAGACAATCATGGTAGTTTTTCACATGTGGTAGGTTGTTGAAGCCCAAGGAGGACTAATGTTTTGCTCCAGGAGGCTGCATTTGCCCTAGAAAGGGCTAACGTCACCCTAGAAGGGGCATGACGTCTTGATTTTTCTTGATTATGTTTTAATTTATGACAATTTAATGTAAAACGGTATTATTGTGTATTTTGGCCTTGTCGGCCTTTTGATGACCTAATTTTTAATTAAGGTCATTAGTATGGTATATATTGAGGGTTTTCACTCTCATATTTTCATCATCTTTCACTCACACATTAGTGAGGTCTGAAATTTGCACCCTATTCTAGGGTTTTGTTTGAAATTGTGAGGTGCACTTGTTGAAGGAGACTATTTTTGGACTATTTTGGCATTTCTTCTTGGTGGAAGGTTTACAAGTAGGGTTTGGCTACTTAAATGCATGGTTTATGTAATCGAATTTCTGTAACACTTCTTGATTGAATGGTTATAGTATTGTTTACTTGCATTTGTTATTTTAATTTGTTGCATTAAAACCCTAGGTGACAAGCACATGTTGGTGTCCTTGTCTCATGTCCCTATCAAGTTAAGAATTATTTGATTTGCTGAATTTAGATAGAGCCTTGCCATAGCAACACACTATTCTTCTAGCTAGTCGTTGTTTCCTTGTTATTGAGCTAAGAAGGAGGAAAACGCATCAAGGCCTAGGGTTTCTACACCTTGATGAGTTGTTTTCCACTAGGGTTTGCTTGATGAAGCCTTGCCATAGAAACACTTCACCTTTAAACTCTCTTGTCTTTAGCCCTTTAAACTCCTACTCAAGCTAGTCGATTTCATCTTGCCAATAAGCTAAAGAAGGAGGATAAAGTACTAAGGCCTAGGGTTTCTACACCTTAGTGAGCCTTTCTCCCCTAGGGTTTCATTGTTGAGGCCTTGCCTTAGCAACACCTCAACATTTAACCCTCTTGTCCTTGTTCTTTTCATTATCATTTAGTCCTTCAACCTTTGTAGCTTCTTTTGACTCCATATGCCCTAGTAGCACACTGATCTAAGACCTCTTGTATTGAGTACCTTGATCACAGACAACTTCTAAACTTTGAACAACCTTTAACTCTTACTAACCCTAGCCTAGACTAATCTTACTAATGCTGTCGTCACCTTTTCATGCTATAAACGCTTCTATGCAACATTCGTTTTACCTTTAAAGCAATTGAATGATTGTTTAAGGCATTGTTTCTAAAGTGTTGATGTTCTTACATTGATTGCCATTCATCATTAAAGTTTCATTGGCATTTATTGAGAAGTGATATTGTAATCATTTCTGTTGTATAAACATTGATTTACTTCGTCAATATTATTGCTCAATTGCTTATTATCAGAAAGTCATTGATTATATGAAGTACTAACCAGCAAGTTAGCTTGCACCTGTATAGTTTCTTTGTTGCTTTGTCTCGGGCAAGTACACTTCTTGGTTACTATTTCCGGTCATCTTTTATCTTTATTGTCTATTAAGCTGGACTTTCTGATCAGGTGGTGACTTGTGAGGGGGAATAATATTACTTAGCCTTTTAACCTTTTCCTTCTCAAAACCCCAGGTCACCGAGGATGTCTCCCCTGGGCCTTACCTCCCTAAAGAGAAAGAGCTATCCCATTGAGGTGACAGTGGTGGGATAATCTCATTTTTGCCAATTTGTCTTTCTTTCATCCGCCTTTTACCATAACTACAAACTGTGCGATAACAGGTCCAATAACAGACTGTTATAATAGTCAATAAAGGCTGCCATATCAGTCCAATAACAGGCAGCTATAACAGTCAAATAAAGGGCAGCATATCATTCCAAGAAAGTAGCGAGGTACACCTTCAAGGCTGGCCTATAACAGAGTTTATAACAGTGAGGTTTCTCAGTGGTCTACAGTCAGGTTAGAGTCATTGGCAAGCTCTTTAAGAGAAGAGTATTCATGGTGGATATTTTGTAAGTGACCATACTTTATTAATGCAATAAAAGGAGATAGTTTGTTGGGGGGTTTCTCCCTGTATAGGGTTTCCCCAAGGTACATGTGTTGTGATCTTGCATGCTGGTAAATTATTGTGATTATTGTTGTTCTAGTTTATGAATGATGTTAAACTAAGTTCAAAGTACAGTCATAATTTAAATAAGTACTTTCAATTTTAAATCAAGCTCATAAATTAACATGGTATCAAAGCTTAGGGTGTGTTAAGCTTGTTGAAGTGCAACAACAGGGTACACACATATCCAAGCGAGCTTGATTAAGTTTGCAGCATAAGGTCCATGGCATCCTCCATTTCAGTCAAGGCCGAGGATAAGTTCGAAGGAGATTCCAACTTCAATGTGTGGAAGCTTCAGATAAAAAATATCTTGCAGGAGCATGATCTTGAGCAGTATGTGACCATAGTGGTGGAGGAACCCACCACCAATGTAGGAAGAGCGACCTTCAGGAAGAGTCAAGCAAAGGCCAAGCGAATCATCTTTGACTCAGTCAAAGACAGTGTATGATCTGGATTATTTTCGGCAAGAAATGAGAGTGGAGATATAATAAATAAATGTACAGAGATATTTCGGATATCCAATAATATAATAGAAATGCATTAGAGATGCAACCATAATACACAATTTTCGATTAACGAGCGAAAATGTACAAAGACTATAAAAATACAGAGTGAAAGACTCACTAGAATGGTGGCATCTTATCTCTGAGAAGAGATGTGTCGGTTACTCGCATTCACAAGAAGATGATCTTACAATGAGGCTCCAAAGGCATTTTTATCATAAAGAAAATCCAAAACCCTAACCCCAGAAGATGAAAAGCCAACAGTTTTTTGGACCCCGTTTTGGGTAGTTTGGTGTATCAACTTCCCGGGGGTGTAACTTTGGCATACAATCTTTGTTTGGGGCGCATGATAGCTCATTGGAAAGGTATCGTCGAGGAGATTAATTTTGGGGGCTCAATCAAAGCCTCCCGTTATAATTGAGGATCTTGATTCCGAAAAACCTTCATTTAGGCCCTCAAAACAACCCTAAAAGTTTAAGAACCGAAAAACTGCTAAAAATATTAAGTTGCCAGAAAACTATTTTGAACCAGTTGGAATAGGTGGGTGGCCACTGATATCCAATTGGATCAATCCTTCCTTTTTAGGAAGAAATGGTCTTCATTGCATTGAGTTCCCGGGGGAGAGGGGAAAGCACTTGTTGAATCTGAACCTTGATGATCTACTTGCCTTGACGGAGAAGATGCACTGCTTGGTTTGTGGAAGGTTTTCACGAACCTGTTGTTGGCGGGGTTGAATCTGTTCAACCAGTCGAACTACTTGAGATGACTATGTGCAGAAGGAATCTTTGCGCTTTGCTGCAATCTTGTCGACCTGCTTCTGTTGGATAGAAGGTGCTTTGTTTGAGACTGTTGTGGTTGTAGTGCCCTCATGTTCTCCTTTTGAGTAGATTGTGAAGAAGCTGAATTTTGTAGTATAGGATACTACCTTGCGGCACTGTTTAGGTGGAATAGTAGTCGGAATTACCTCTGGTATCTTGTAGAGATGACCTCCCAGAGTAACAATTACACTACGGAGTCGAAACTCATAAATAGCATGGAACTTCCACATATATGGTTGGCCCAAGAAAACATCACAGACAGCCATCGGGGCAACATCACATAATACCTCATCCTTGAAGGGCTAGATGTCGTATGACAATCGACACTGCTAGTTAACACGAAGATCTTGTCCCTGGCGAAGCCACCCGATGTTGTATGGTTGAGGGTGTGGTGTTGTCGACAATCCCAATTGTTTGATGACCTCTACTGAGATGAGGTTCTTCTGGCTTCCACTATCAACAATAAAATGCAGCGGGGTCCCTTTCACCCACATTTGTGAATGAAAAAGGAACTCCCCCTCTTCAATATTTGTTGGTTCTTCTAGTTGAATTACTGCGGTAATGACAATAGCAGTGGGGTCTGCGTCTATGATCTGTCTTCTACCAGTATTTTCAGAATCGGATTCTAAATCAGGGTTTGGCTCCTTGTCTTTGATCTCAGACACCAATAACTATTTTGAGCGACATTAATCGTTGTTGTGCCAGGGGTATTTGTGGAAATCACACCATTTTCCATTTTCCTACTTCGTCTTCCCGTGACCCTTCTTTTCCTGTGGCTTGGACTGGTTTTCGAGAGATTGTTTGTTAGGGTCGTATTTATCATATTTTTATTGTTGCGGATTTGCAGACCCAAACTCATGTTTGTTCTGGTGCTTAAATTTCTGCTTGATTTTAACAACATATCAATAAGCAACACTGAGTGATGAGATGTCCAGAAAATCCATTTTAGTTTGGATGTATCTGTGTAGAGCCCCACGGTATTCCAGAACCAAATGTCATTTGGAGTCTTTGATACCCAGCTTGGTGCGCAAGGTATGGAAGGTATTGGTGAATTCTGGAATTGCTTGGCCCCTCTCTTGGCGTAGTGTGGTCCATCTCATGTACTGGTCCTCATAGTTGCCAACATGGTAATATTGTTCCTTTACTGCATCCACAAAAAAACAATGTTCCACCACCAAGACTCCGGGATGGGGGTGCGCGAGAGCAGGGGTGTGTGGGAGCACCCCCAAATTTTGGGGAAATTCATGGGGGACGGGGGGACGTCAGGGTCCCTAGCATAGGGGTCCCCGACTCTAAAATTATAAAAAAATATATAAATATTAATGATAAAATCCCAACAATAACAATTCAGCCCATGTAAATTACTAAATTCATCATTGTGCATACTAAATAGTAAATAGTAAACAGTAAACTAGTACTAAATTCAAATTTGTAAATGATATAAATAATAAACATGATTCGGATTATGATTACAAATTCAGTAATGAAATACATTGACTCAGATTATGATTCAGTAATGAAATACATTGATTCATAAATCATAAATGAAACAGATATAGTAAAATATTGTGCGTCCAGAAGCACCCCTTTTCGAGGGGGGATGCCCAGAAGCACCCCTTTTGGGGAAACAGGCCCCCCACACTGGGGAAACGCACCCGCCTGCGTCTCCTCGAGTTTCCCCAAAAGAGAGATGTGGGGAAATGTTTCCTCAGGAGCACCCTTGTCCCGGGTGCATGGGAAACGTGGGGGGCGTGCACCCCACCCTGGGGGACGCGTCCCCGTGGAACACTGCAAAAAAATCCCAAATGGGCTCGGCCCCATATATTCCAGACGACTCGGTGGAACTTTGCTCCCAGTAAGTTTCCCACCAATGTTTGACATGGGGGAGAGTCTTAAGGAGTGCGAAGGGGATCTTTTCCCTGTTGGATAAATTGTGAACAGAGAAATAACCTTCTAGCATATTTAACCATTTTTCTAGGGCATTTGCATCTATTTGTCCTTCAAATATAAGAATATCGAAATTAACTTGTACCTTGAAAGGTGAGGTGCTTCTAAAGTGGTCACTTGATGAAGATGCATATGTTCCTATCAGCAGGCATTGAAGGATGTGGGCAAAATTCTCCATCATTTTGTCCCTTTCCCGCGTGAAAGCTGGCTCAAGCAACAGATTAATAGAATCGTTTGCTCTATCATTTTTATTTTCTTCTGCCATGGAGAGTTTCTTGGGCATGCGAGAGCAATTGTCCTCAAGAGAGACAAGCTCGAGACCCAACTTGATATACTCGGACCTCGTCAGGGACATGCACTAAAAAACGATCAAGAGCAGCCTGCTCTGATACCACTGATCTGGATTATTTTCAGCACGAAATGAGAGCGGAGATATAATAAATAAATGTACAGAGATATTTCGGATATCCAATAATATAACAGAAATGCATCAGAGATGCAACCATAAAAACATAGATACAATAATACACAATTTTCTATTAACGAGTGAAAATGTACAAAGACTGTAAAAATACAGAGTGAAAGACTCACTAGAATGGTGGCAGCTTATCTCTGAGAAGAGATGTGTCCGCTACTCACATTTGCAAGAAGATGATATTACAATGAGGCTCCAAAGGATTTTTTATCATAAAGAAAATCTAAAACCCTAACCCAGGAAGATGAAAATCCAACAGTTTTGTGGACCCCGTTTTGGGTAGTTTGGTGTATCAACTTCTCGGGGGCGTAACTTTTCCATACGATCTCCATTTGGGGTGCACGATAGCTCGTTGAAAAGGTATTGTTATCCCCGATTTCTAGGGATAACTAGGAGATCATGTCTTGAGGCCCACAGGTCCTAGACATGAAGTACCGAGAGCAAGATTGACCTGAGCATGGCCCTGGAGGGCCCATCTTTCTTCTTCTTCATCTGACTTGTCCTGTCAGCAGCAACAACATCCATCACCTTCGGCTTGGGCTTGTATCGGAGAAGACTCTTGCTCCATGAGGTAATTGGTCCAGGTATCATGGTATGTGTCATATTTGATCATTCTAACCTTCAGATATATGCATCAAATTTCTTTCATTTCTGACGACTGCTTGGATCTTACATTAACCCACTTGACCATGGTTGGGGGGATTGACAGGGTACCCTAGCAAGCTTGTACCCATAGGTTTTGGTTAGCCACCAGGGGGGATTTTGAAAATCCATTGTCCGCTCCCATCATATCATAATTCTTACATCTTATCTCCCACTCATCTATCCCATTCCCCTAGTCTGGACATTAGGGTGACCTGTTTGTGGGGTTACACCTTATCTTGTGGAAAGAAGGGGCTAAAGGCCCAGGGGGTAAAAGAAGCTGGTAAGAGATAAAATCCATAAAAAACAAAGCCTAGAGATGCCTCGCCCAGGGATCCCCAAGAAGGCAATAAAAAGCCTCTCAATAAGAAACAAGAGGGACTCGAAGAAAAATGACAAAACAAGACCTAGCCAAGAGGATGGGGGGTCTCATCACAAGCCAGCCCATTATGTTCATGGTTACCTAGCAGTATGACATTGTCATTATCTGGTTACCACGCCAGGGTAGTGACCTTTGGTTGCATGGCCAAGGGAAAGGGGGTCTCATCACGAGCCAGCCTTATCATCTCTGTGAAATTATTTGTGGGTAACACTGTCAACTCTAGTCACCACGCCAAGGCAGTGTCCTCTAGTTAGACCTTGAAATAAAAAAGAAAGAAAAAGTAATAAAGAAAAGAAAGAATAAAGGCAATAAAGGGATTGGAAAGAATTGCATCCATGACAGGTACAACTCGCCTCCTACAAAGGCACCCATGGATAATATCACCCATGTCTTTCACTATGTCTGGACATCCTTTGAACACACCACCTCGTGTTAAATGGCTTGGATGATATCCTCTAGAAACTTTCCTTTTCTTATGGATGCTGGCCCAATAGGGCATTTTGTCTTTTTCCTCAGCTTTGTATAGTAGGTCATTGTAATGTCTTTGAGCTATTGGACGATATGCTAGGGGTTTTATGCGTGCATTTGATAAAATTAATGATGAAATATGATTGGCATTGATATGATCCTTAGGACTAATGAGCCCATGGAGGGTGAAGTTTTTGATGTGCAGGACCATGTCCGACAAACAGGTACCAAGTGGACCGGTACACATGGGGAGATGATTAGTTCGGACCTCCATGGGGCTGAAGAGCCCATTAGATGGTTGTTGGGACCTCATCAGGGGCAGAGACAGGACAATGATTGGTTGAGCCTTTGCACAAAAGAAGGAGGAGGATGTTTTCACCCAGGACGCCTTGGCTGAGCCCAGCCCAAGGGGGTTGACCCACTACAGGTGGAATGTGTCTCTTCTGATGCCCCAGGACGTCATCTAGGAGCCATGACGTCACCTCCAGTGTGTGGCACCTTGACAGAGCATTTTGGCACGTGTGGCAGAGTTTGGAGGCCCAAAGAGGGCCAACGTTTGTCATTTAGTGCTATGTTTTGCCCTAAAAAGGGCCAACGTCTCCCTCAAAGGGGCTAGACGTCTTGCTTATTGCTCATTTAGGGTTTTCATTTAGCAGTTTAATGTAAAAAAATATGATTTTTGGTTATTAGCCTTGTCGGTTATTTTTAATGACCTAATTTAATTTAAAGGTCATGAGATACTATATATTGAGGATGTTTTTCCCTCATTTGACATAACACAACTCACTCACACTTGTGAGGTCTGATTTTTGCGCCCTCCTAGGGTATATTTTCTTTCTAAGTGAGGCGCACTTGTTATTGGAAGGATTTTTTGGCATCTTTTGGCATTTCTCTCCAAGGAAGATTTACAACTAGGGTTTGCATATGCTTTCTTCATGATATGTAAGTGATTTTCTTGCAAAACTTCTTAATTGAATGGTTGTAGGTCTAATTTCTTGCATTTGCTTATTAAATTGCTGATTTGAAACCCTAGGTAACAAGCACACAAGTAGGTCATTGTTACATGTCCCCTTAGAGAGAAATATTTCAGCCATTGAAGGAGAAGGATAGAGCCTAGCCTTTGCTACACTCATCTTACTTCTTCCCTTAAGCTAGCATTGATTTTTATAGGTTGAAAGAGGGTGACGTCCTAGGCCTAGGTTATCTACACCTAGGGCCATCATCTTTTAGGGTTTGAAACCCTTGTCTTTACAACACTTTCTCTCACCTCATCCCTTAAATTTGTCATTTATGCTAGCCGTTTTGCCAAGTTGACCTAAGGAAGGAGGAAAGAGCACGAGGCCTTGCTTAAGCAACACCGGAGTGAGCCTCTTTCCCCTAGGGTTTTGATTCTAGGGCCCTGCCTTTGCAACACTTTAGAACCCTTTCCTCTTGTCTTTAAGTCTTCATCCTTCCAAAACCTTGTGCCCTTACCTTGTTTGACTCCATATACCCTAAGGCACCGATCTCTATCCTCCAACGTTGAAGTCTTAGTGTACAAAACCACTCTCAAAACTCTAAATTTGAAACCCTAACTAACGAACTAACCTAATTAGGGCTGACGTCACAGTTGGTTATCTCATCTTGACGCAACAAGTGTTAAAATACAAGAAATTAAATGATGATTTGAAGCATTTATTGAGCAAAGTGTTGATTGGATACATTGTTAGCTTGATCATCTTGATAGTTATTGATGAATTGATGCTTTTGCCATAGCTAATTGATAAAACGTTGACTTCATTGGTATCTATTGTTTTACATTGCCTATTAATTGATGTCAGATAGTCATTGAAGTACTAACCCATTGAGTTATAGCCTGCATATATATTGTATCATTGTTGTCTTGTTTCGGGCAGGTGTTTTCATTTGGGCATACACTTCTTTATTGGATGATTAGCCGGACTGTCTGACTTTGGTGGTAACCTGTGAGGGGGGAAACTTTAACCTTGACTTCATACATTTGCCTCTTCAAAACCCCAGGTTACTGGGGACATCTCCCCTGGGTTAACCTCCCTAAATAGAAAGAACCTCCCCATTGAGGTGACATTGGGTGGGGAAGGTTCCTGTTACGCTAGTTTGGCCTCTATCCTTTAGCCTTTGACCTAAACTAAAAAATGTGTGATAATAGGTATCATTGAGGAGATTCATTTTGGGGGCTCAATCAGAGCCTTCGAATATCTTTGAGGAGCTCGATCCCGAAAAACCTTCATTTAGGCCCTCAAAATGGCCCTGGAAGTTTAGGAACCGAAAAACTGCTAAAAATAGTAAGTTGCCAAAAAAATGTTTTGAGCCAGTTGGAATAGGTGGGTGGCCATTGATATCCAACTGGATCAATATAATTCCAACAATGACTTCATTAATGACTTCCAAGAACTGTATGGATACCTTGGTGAATCTGTATGAGAAACAGGCTCCAAGTCAGAAGAGGACACTTAAGCACAAGCTTAAGTATTTGAAGATGGAGAAAGGTGAATCAGTAGCATCTTTCTGTTCTAGGATATCCCAGATCAAAGATCATCTTTTGGTCACAACGGTCACATTGGATGATGATGACTTAGTGCATGCCATATTTGATGGTCTTCCTTCTTCATGGGAGACCTTCTTATCTAGTGTAAGTGGGAGAGAGATTCAGCGCACGTTTGAGAGGTTATGGCATGATTGCCTCCAAGAGGAGAGCCACACTGCTACCAGGAGTGAGCCAACCAAAGAAGAGCATTCAACATTAGCATCAAGATTCAAGGGAAAGAAGAAAGTCACTTTCCAGAAAGGCTCTCAAAGGAAGTGAAACACCAAAAGTATGTTCAAAGGCAAGAGTATTGATACATCTAAGATTAAATGCTTTAGTTTTAATAAGTTGGGTCATTTTGCTAAAGACTGTTGGTATAGGAAGAAAAATCCAAGGAAAGGGAAACATCATGCCTCAACTACTGAGGATGATGAATCCAAATGAAAACAGAAAAGTCCGTCTAATGAAAAAGAAACTAGAAAAGAATATTACATGGTTTCTTCCTTATCTAGGTCAGTTTTCACAGGGCCGAAAACTTGGTTAGTAGACAATGGTGCATCAAAGTACATGACAAGTATAACGAAATCCTCTCAGATTTCAAGACAAAATATTTTGTAGAGCAGGTTGAGCTTGGGGATGACAAATGTTACAAGATAGAGGGAGTAGGCTCTATCTCCTTCAGATTGGAATTTGTGGCTAGGCTTCATGTTGATGAAGTATTATATGTTCTAGGGCTCATAAATAATCTTCTATCAATTGCAACCCTTGAGGACAAGGGATAATGGGTGATATTCAAGGACAGGAAGGCACTACTGTGGGCTAAAGGTAACTACTTGAGTACAGTAGAACCCATTGGGACTCGCAGAGGTGGAATGTACGTCATGACAGGACAGTCAGTTCAGGCATTGACTCATGATGCGACTAGCTCCAACGATTTGTGGCATAGAAGACTTTGACATATTCATTACAAAACACTTACATATATGCAGAACATGGTATGTGGCATGCCCTCTATTTCTCTTAGTAAAAATGAAATTTGTAAAGGATGCATGCTAGGTAAAAATATAAAGAAATCATTTCCTAGTAGTGACAACAGAGCTTAGGGCATCTTAGATCTGGTTCATTATGATGTATGTGGTACCATGTCATCTCCCACATTCAATGGTTGTTTGTATTATGTCATTTTTATTGATGATTACTCAAGAAAATGTTGGAACTATTTCCTTAAAGCTAAAAGTGACACACTTGGTAAATTCAAAGAGTATAAATCCTTTATTGAAAAGCATACAAGGAACCACATCAGAACCCTTAGAACAAACAATGGAGGAGGCTTTGAATCTCTCTAGTTTGAGGATTTCTGCAAGGAAGCAAGAATCAAGAGAGAGTTGACCATGCCATATAACCCTCAGCAAAATGGTGTTGTTGAGAGGAAAAACATGACAATTTGTGAGGCAGTGAAAGCCATGATGTTTGATCAGGATCTGCCAAATTCTTTATGGGCAGAAGCTACCTCCACTATCGTATATATTCAGAATAGGTGTCCACATGATATCTTGAAGGAAAAGACTTCTGAAGAGGTATTCTCGGGGATCAAACCTGAAGTAGGGCATATAAGGATATTTGGGTGTCCAGTGTATATTGATGTCCTTAAGGAAATGAGGACAAAGATGGAACCCTCATGCAAGAAAGGGGTTTTGTGGGGTACAGTGAGAACTCCAAGGCTTACAGGATATATATGTACCCGGTCAGATGTAGATAGAGGTAAGCAAATATGTGACTTTCCATGAGGAAGCCACATTCAAGAAATCCATAGAGCTTCAGCAGGAATCAGAAGCAGTTCAACCAGATTCACCCTCTTCTAAAAATGAAGAGTCAGATAATCAGATGGAGGAACCTTATGAAGGGCCAAGTGATGAGCCTCTAGAACCTGCTAAAGAGTTAGAAAGAACTCTTGAAGAACCTCCAGCCAAAAGGAAGCCAGGATGGCTTAAAGAAACAATGCAGGAAGCAGAAAAGATAGCTTCTCCCAAAGGAACTTTCAAGGAAAGTAAGAGGCCTCCATTCGATCTATTATTGCATTAACTTCAGTTCTTGGTTGGAAGCTACATCAAATGGATGTAAAAACAACATTATTGAATGGAAAAGGGTGTGTGAACCTGCAAGGGTGCTTGGAAGTACCTGGAACAAGTCATAAGTCCTCTTTCCATATCATACTAGGCTGGTAGGTGGGGTGCCTATGCCTGGTTGGGATACTATGGTGGGTATGAGAAGGGCCCGAAATGATAAGGGTTGGGATACAATACAAGACCTGGCATTGGAATGACTTTCCAGGTGTACAGTTACTTCATGCAACCTTCTTACCCACTTTGTTTACTTCGCCCAATTAGTTCGGTTAGCTCGAATGCCGCACATCAGAAAGGAAAACTCATTTCTTTGGTTTGATATTCAGGAGTATAATAAGTTAATCTGTAATATTTAACACCAACTTTCAATCTGACACTAGCTTTGGTTAACAGGAGGTCTTTGTGGATCAACCAGATGGTTTTGTACTGCATAACAAAGACACTCATGTATGCAAGCTAAGGAAGGCCTTGTATGGTCTTAAGCAAGCTCCCGGAGTTTGGTATGACATGATTGATGGCTTTCTTAAAAGCCTAGTCTTTCATAAAAGAGATGTTGATGTGAATCTGTACTTCAAGTCAAGAGGAAACCAACCTATTATACTAATCCCATATGTTGATAATCTCTTTCTAACAGGAGATGAAGGGATACTAGCCTGGTGTAAGAGGGAGCTAATCTTAGAATTCGAGATGAAAGACTTAGGCTTGATGCATTACTTCCTAGGATTGGAAGTGTGGCAAAGACAAGGCGAGATATTTCTGGCACAAGGAAAATACATAGTGGATGTATTAAAGAGGTTTGGTATGATGGATTGCAAATCCATGTCTCCTCCGATGGTTACCGACCTAAGGAAGCTGCATGATTCTGATTCAGGTTCAAATTTGGTGGATCCCACCATGTATAGGCAGTTGATTGGATCATTGATGTACATGATTCACACCAGGCCAGATATATGTTATGCAGTGATTGTAATGAGTCATTTCATGGCTGAACCAAGACAAAGACACTCAGTGGAAACAAAAAACATCTTGAGATATCTGAGAGGGACCATTACCTATGGTCTGATATATACATCAAGTGGTGGTCTGTTTCTACATGGGTATGCAAATGTTGATTGGGAAGGAAGCCCAGTGGACCGAAAAAAGTACTTCCGGATAATACTTCAATTTAGGATCCGCTATGATCTCTTGGTCAAGCAAGAAATAGGGGTCCATTGCACAGAGTACAACATAGGCTAAGTACATTGCAGCAAGTGATTGAGCACCTCCTTTATAAATAGAGGTAAACTTCCTCTCATTTGGGGATCACAACTTGAGGGATTTTTCCCTTGAGAGGTCTGAAATTTTCTAGCTCTTGGAACTCATGCACTACTCTTGGAGAAGGATTTTTGTGGATGGTTTCCTTTCTTGGATGGTTATTTTCTGCAACTAGGGTTTGAATGGTTTAGATACTTGGAAGGAGTAAGAAATTTGTTGCAATTTCTTGTCTTTTGTTAATGTTAAAGGTGTTAATTGCTATCTTGTTGCAAGTTTCTTTGTCTTGTTGAAACCCTAGGAAGGAGACATAAGTGTTTCTTTCCTTCATAAAGTCTTTATTGTCCAAGTTTGTGAAAACATTCTTTGCTAGGATTAAAATCCTAAGGCCCAAAAGTGTTTTCACTTTAGGGTTTTAACCCTAGCCTTTGATCCTTGACCTAAGTGGAATAAGAAGAAAGAAAACAGAACCTTGGGCCTGTTATCCCCCACTTTCATGGATAACTAGGAGATCATGTCTCGAGGCCCACAGGTCCTAGACATGGAGTACCAAGAGCAGGATTGAATTTAGCATGGACCACCTTTTCTTTCTTCTAGCATCTTTATCTTGTCAGCAGCAACAGCAGCATCCACCACCATCGGTTTGGTTCTGTGTCAGAGAAGATTCTTGCTCCATGAGGTAATTAGTCCATGTATCATGGTATGTGTCACTTTGATTATCAAAACCATTGAATGTATGCATCTGATTCCTTTAATTTCTAACAACTGCTTGGATCTCACACTTGCCCACTTGACCATGTTTGGGGGAATTGACAGGGTGCCCTAGCAAGCCTGTATCTGTAGGTTTTGGTTTGCCACTAGGGGGGATTTTTGAGAAGCCATCGTTCGTTCCCTTCATAGTACCACTTTTCCATCTTGTTTCCCGCTCACCTATCCCATTCCACTTGTCCAGACATTGGGTTGACCTATTTTCAGGATTGCACCTTATCTCGTGGGAAGAAGGGGCTAAAGGCCCAGAAGGTAAAAGCAAGCTGATAAAATATAAAAACCTAAAAATAAGACCTCGAGATGCTTCGCCCAGGGATCCCCGAGAAAGCAATAAAAAGATTCTCAGCAAGAAATAAGAGGGACCCAGAAAAAATAATGAAACAAGGCCTAACCAGAGGATAGGGGGTCTCATCATGAGCCAGCCTATTAGGTCCATGGGTGTCTAACAATATGACATTTCCATTAGCTGGTCACCACACCAGGGAAGTGACTCTTGGTTGCATGGCCAAGGGAAAGGGGGTCTCATCACGAGCCAAAATTCTCATTTCTGTGAAAATACTTGTGGGTAACGTTGTCACCACTAGTCACCATGCCAGGGCAGTGTCCCCTAATTATCTCTTGAAAAAAAAAATATATATATATATATATATAAAAGAATGAAGAATAAAAGGCAAGAATGGGTTTGGAAAAAATGCATCCATGACAGGTACAGCTCGCCTTCTACAAAGGCACCCACAGGTAACATTTTTGCATCCTTGGCCTTCACTGCACCACATGTTTGGACATCCCTTGACCACATCACCCACTTACATGGATTGGATGAGGTTTCTTCTGGGAACTTTCCTTCTTCTGTGGACACTAGCCCAATAGGACACCTTGTCCTTTTCTCCAAACTTGTATTGTAGGCTTGTGTAACGTCTTTGAGCTGTTAACTGATGTATTAGGGATTTTATGCACATGTTTAATAATATTGATGATGAGATGTGATTGACATTGCTATGATCCTTGTGACTGATGAGCCCTTGGAGGGCGTATCTTTTGATGTGCAGGACCATGCCTGACGGACAGGTACCATTTTGGATCGGTACACATGGGGAGATGATTAGTTCAGACCTCCATGGGGCTGAAGAGCCCATCAGGTGGATGTTGAGACCCCATTGGGGGGCAGATACAAGATAGATATGGATCAGGGGCTTTGCACCGGAGAAGAAGAGGACGTTCCACCAGAGGCACCCCAACACAGCTTGACCTAGGGGGGTTGAGCCCTTTTTCAATGGAACGTTGGCCTTGGAAGGCTTGGGACGTCACCCTTGATGAACATGACATCATCTAGCCTATTGGACGTCTTGGGAGGCAGACTGGGCAGCAGTGGCACGTGTGGCAGGTTGGAGAAGCCCAAGGAGGGTTAACGCTTTGCTCCAGGATGCTTCATTTTCCCTAAAAGGGGCTAACGTCCCCCTTAGAGGGGACTTTTATCTTTTTTTATCTTGATTAGGGTTTAGATTTAAAATTTTAATGTAAAACAGTATGATTTTAGTATTTTGGCCTTGTCGGCCTTTTACATGACCTAAAATGTAAAATTAGGTCATCGTACTGTATAAATGGGGGATTTTTACCTTCATTTTTTCAACACAACTTACTCACTCATTAGTGAGATCTGAAATTTGCACCCTCTGTTGGGTTATTATCTGATTTAGTGATGCGTACTTGTTGAAGGAGGATTATTTTGGCATGTTTTGGCATTTCTCTTGAAGGAAGGTGTTACAACTAGGGTTTGCATTGATATTTCTTGGTGAATTGTAAGTATTTTTCTGCAAAACTTATTGAATGAATGGTTGTAGTTTAATTTCTTGCATGTGTTTATGATTTTTTCTGAACAAAACCCTAGGTGACAAGCACACAAGTAGGTCCTTGTCTCATGTCCCCTTTGAGAGAAATTTTTAGCCATTGAAGAAGGAGAGAGCCTAGCCGTTGCTACACTCCTTTCCTTTCTTCATTTATTGCTAGCCGTACTATCTAGAAGCTAAGAAGAGAGAGACATATTAAGCCTAGTTCTACTACACTTAAGGCCATTTTTTCTCTAGGGTTTGCTGAAAAGGCCTTGCTCTAGCAACACCTTGCTTCATCAAACCCTCTAGTCTTGTTTTTATTGCTTCATCCTTCAGCGAGCCATTTTTCCATTGAGTTAAGGAAGGAGGAGAGAGCACCGAGGCCTAGTTTACCTACACCAAGGTGAGCCTCTCTCCCCTAGGGTTTTGACTTTGGGGCCTTGCACTAGCAACACACCAAAGCCCTTCCCTCTATTCCTGACCTAGTTACCTTGTCTCCTTCAGCTCTTGCATCCTACACTATTGACTCCATTTAACCCTAAGGCACTGATCCTGAGACCTCATGCGCTGAAGTGACCTTTATCACAAACAACTCTCAAAACTCTTTGAATCAAACCCTAACTACTAACCCTAGCCTAAGAACTAACCTAACTAACCTATTGACGCTGTCATCCTTGGCTCTTATATCATTTGTGCAGCAAACATTTTACTTTATAAGCAAATTAAATGGTAATTTAAGGCATTTATTGAATGAAGTGTTGATTGGCTACATTGAATGCCATATTGTTCCAACATTTATTGGTGAAGCGATATAATTCTCATAGCTATTGATAAACATTGACTTCGTCAACATTTCTTGCCAAATTGCTTATATGTTATTCAAATAGTCATCTATTATATGAAGTACTAACCCATTTAAATAGCTTGCATATATTATTTGTTGTTGCTTTGTCCCAGGCAAGTATATATTTGGGGGGGTTTACTTTATTATTGGTTGTTTAGCCAGGACTATCTGCTCGGTGGTGACTTGTGAGGGGGGGGAATTTATCTTTGTCTTATTATCCTTTTTGCCTTTTCAAAACCCCAGGTCATCGGGGACGTTTCCCCTGGGCCTTACCACCCTAAAGAGAAAGAACCATCCCATTGTGGTGACATTGGGTGGGATTGGTTCATGTTCCGCTAGTTTGACCTTTAAACCTCAAGCCTTTTATCCTTGCTACAAACTGTTCAATAACAGGGCCCAAGAGTGTTTGCACCCGAGGAACCATTTTCTTCAAAGTCTAGAACCTATGTCCCAAAAGTGATTGCACCTTAGGGTTTAGAACTAATCCTTCTTACTTCATCTAGTTCAACCTCCAAGTGTTGTATGCTTGACTCCATATGCCCAATAAAAGGACACTGACCTTCAAACCTCCCATTATTTTTCTTTAACACTCTAAAGCTACCAAAACTCATTTTTCTTGGACTTCACTCTCCACGTTAAGCTTCCTTGCCCCAAGTCCTAGCAATCTTAATCTAGGAAACCCCCTTGGGCCGAAGGAG
>ML831398.1:0-10156 GCA_009831015.1 Picea engelmannii | reverse complement strand
ATAACTCTCCATACTCATCAGTGATCCTGGGTACTCCTCATGATCCTCCATCAACTAGTGCTCCTCTGCTAGACCACCAACATCCTCTAGCAATGTGAGTGAAGGATATATTTGAGTCTCCACTAAGATAGATGTAGTGGATCTCTGACGAATCTCCTCTGATCTGGACCCTGATTCTTGAAGGGTTATCTGTGTGCCTCTCAAGAATCCTCAGGTGCTCTCTAACTCATGAGTAAGTTTGTCCACCTCCAACTCCTGCTCCCTCAGGGCCCCGTGATACATCTCACCAATCCCCAAGAGGTAGTCCCTATCCATCAACAACTGCTGGTAGTCGGTCCTCATCACAGACACTCTCTCATTGAGAGTATGAAATTCATCCATGGAAAATCCCCCATCTGAACTATCATGTGCCACTGATGCCCTCCAACAATAATCTTCCACCAATGCATGTGTGTCATCAATGCACCTAGTGGCTACCGTGATCATGTCCTCACTAACTCTCAATTGTCCTGCCAAGTAGCGTGACTCCTGATCACCATCATGTTGAGGTGCTACCTCATGCCCCTCACTGCTAGTGTCAACCCTAGAATCCTCAACAACATTCTCTGCAAAAGATAAAGCACTGAATTGGTCCCTGTCCACTATGCTACTGGGTCCTCTTATATGCGACTGCACATCATCACCAACTACTAGCTCCCTCTGAATCATACAATATCCTGTATGAACGGTTGTATCCTCCTGTGCACTCACCCGACTACTATCATCTACGCCTGGATCCCATACCGATGTGTCCAGACACGTGCTATGGTCATCTTGACCAATAAGGGGTACATCCTCATCACAGCAAGCGGGTCCTGGAAGTAAGTGTCCCATCAAACTGTCAGTCTCCATAGCCTGATCAAACAATGGAGTCTCCAGAAGACGTGACCCACTCTCCTCATACTGATATGTATGTGTAAGGTCAACTGTCTACACGTCATGTCCCTCCTCTCGGGTCTGTGGATCCATATGTCCTTGGTGTGCATCCCTCACACACGGCTCCTCCATCATATCTGAAATGCTACTGATATCCTCGTGTATCGTGGCTATCATGGGTGTCTGAAAAGATGACAAATGTGTCACGGTCCTCATAGGTAGCTCATCAGGTATAGGTGCTAACACGTGTGAATCCCCACTAGTGTCACCACTCTGTTGAAGTGTAAGGTCATCAACACTATGTGATATGGCTGTTGAAGTACAAGTGCTATCATCCTGTCCATCCAATACACAAGGGTCATTATCCTCCCCAAGTGTGCAAGAATAACTAGCCTCTTTGCAAAAGTCTCTAGCATCATCGGACTGCTCCAAATAAGCATCTATCTCTGCATCCTCACACACCTCATCACCATTATCATAGTGCACCTCAATAATGTGTTTCTTACCTTCACCCCTACATCTATGATCTGGTTCCCAAGGCACTTTGAAACTGTAGCAACGTTGTCTGCTCCTAATGGGTGTAGGGTTAATTTGTGCTTCCCTCCATCTAGCTGTTGCTGCTCTGTTTTCCTCTACTATGTTGACCCAATGTGTAACCTCATCTTTGCTCCACCTAGGATTTTTTATAGATATAAACCATTGGAATGTTAATTGAGCCCTAGTTCCCTCACTAAGGGCGTAGTATTCCCTTTCACAGAATACAATCTCTCTAGCAAAGTACAACATATCCATTTCTACTGTATTTCTGCATGCGCTAATCCCCACTGGCTGGGAGGATCAACGCTCCGATACCACTGTAATGTTCCCAAGCCAAGATTCCAAGAACATTGCGTTTTCCATGAATTTTTTAAACTGTTTCTGGTTATGGTATTTCGTCAAACACTTTGCTGATGTGGTCTTTTAGGTTGCACTAGGGTTTATACCGATGATTGTTATGTGTGTTTGCAGCAATAATCAAATAGATATAGCAATGGAACATACCTCAATAAGATGTAAGATCAACAACACATATAATAAACAAAAATACCTCAGATCTGATATTGTTCATAATAGAAGAAGACCTTGATATAATGGATCTGCAGATCTGGTACAATATAGCTAAGAGATAATAGAAAAATGGAGATAACTCTCAAGAAAGATCAAGAAGACAATATATAAGCCTCCCAAGGCCACCTAGCTACAATAGATGAATAACAGGATGAGATCCCTGCCCTCTGAAGTTCCAAACCTCCAACTGGATAAGTTGCGCCCTACTGGAAAGCTGAATACACCCAATAATTCGGCCCTATTGTTAGAGGCCTCCAAACACTCTGAAAATCACTGGAAGTATAGATCAGGCCAAGGTCATCAAACTGATGAAGTCTCAGGCTGATCAGTGAAGGTATGACCCTCCAACTAAATAATCCCTTAACTGACATGCACCCTCTTGGATGGTTGAAGACCAAATAATTCGGCCCTCCTATTTGGCACCAATAGCAAGAAAATCCTTCTATAAAGGTAGATATGGAGAGTAGATTCAAGATAGAATAGATCCCTAGCTGAAGGATGAAGCTTGGATCCCTCTCATGAGAAGATCCACTCCAAAATTACACCCTCCTCTTGGGAAAACCGTCCCACTCTCAATATAAATCAAAGCTCCCCCAAAATATCTCCCAGAAGAGCCAAGAAGGGCGTTATGGCCTCTACAAACATAAACCAGTAACTAGATTCTCCAAAAGCTCTTCTCCTTGACCAAATTGAATTGTTCTAGCTCCACATGTGCACCCCCTTTGCTGGAAACCCTCAATGGTGTGCCCTCTCTCTTTTTGTACCTGTGGTTGGTGTAGAATCCCTCTGAAGCTGAGTGGATCTGATGTATAATGGTGGGAGATAAATCTTTCACCTCCGTAACCAAGCTTGGATCAAGATAGGTGGGATCTTTCACCACCGAGTTGATCTCTAGGGTTTGTTAAGTCAAAACCCTAAAAAACCCCAAGAGCATGGGCTCACTAGGTAGAAGCCAGATATCAAAATGATAAACAACATGAATGAGAGAATAGAGGCCCTTGTCTCTCTTTTATCCTTCCTTCTCACCTTGTCTCTCCAAAGTGACTTTACTTTATTTAATTATTAATTAATTAATTACATCACTTTAATTAATTAATTAATCGTTTTACCTCTGAAAAGTACCTTATCTCTCCTTGTGGCTTCCCTGGCCACTGAAATTCATTTCTCATCATCTTATATTGTAGTGTTGTTCCTCCTACTTCCAATGAGATATTACGCTAAGAGGTTCCTCCAAGTATTATTCCCAATATGATCTCCTGAGTAAATTTAATTAACTTATAGCCCAAAATAACTCAAAATCATGGAAATCGTCAGAATGCAATGGAACCAAGGCCAAGCTATGCGGAATGGATTGTAATGATGAAATAAGATGAGTGATGCAAGTCGGACCCCAAAATACCCCTCAATAGCCCCTATACTCGCTATAACCTCCATCTGGCCACTCTCGTCATCATAACACTATGTAATATAATGATGTCCCAAAGTGGGGACTGTTATCCCCCACTTTTAGGGATAACTAAGGAGATTATGTCTCGAGGCCCACAGGTACTAGACATGGAGTACCAAGAGCCAGATCAACTTGAGCATGGCCCTGGAGGGCCCATATTTTCTTCCTTTCAACACCTCCACTCAGCAGCAGCATCCATCACTTCGGCTTGGTCCTGTATCAGAGATGGTTCTTTCTCCATGAGGTAATAAGTCTGGGTATCATGGTATGTGTCACTCTGATCTTCAAAACCTTTGAATATGTGCATCTAGTTATTTTTGTTTCTAACAAATGCTTGTATTTTATACCTATCCACTTGATCATGTCTGGGGGGAATGATAAGATATCCTAGTAAGATTGTGCCCATAGGTTTTGAGTTGCCACTGGGGGGATTTCTGAAAAGTCATCGTCCGCCCCCGTCATATTACCACTTTTTCATCTTACTTCCTGCTCATCCATCTCATTACATTTGTCCGAGCATTGGGTTGGCCAATCATCTAAGGGTTGCACCTTGCCTTGTGGGAAGAAGGGGCTAAAGGCCCAGAAGGTAAAAGCAGTTGGAAAAAGATAAAAGCCTAAAATTAAAACCTCTAGATACTTCGCCCAGGGATCCCCGAGAAAGCAGTAAAAGGCTTCTCAAAAGGAAACAAGAGGGACCCATAAAAATAATAAAACAAGACCTAGTCAGAGGATAGGGGGTCTCATCACGAGCCATCCTATTACGTCCATGGGCACCTAGCGGTATGACACTGCTAGCAGTTGGTTACCACGCCAGGGTAGTGGCTCTTGGTTGCATGGCCAAGAGAAAGGGGGTCTCATCACGAGCCAACCTTCTCATTTCCGTGAAAGCGCTTGTGGGTAACATTGCCACCACTGGTCACCACGCCAGGGCAGTGTCCCCTGATTAGCTTCTTGAAGAAAGAACAATAAAAAATAAAGAATATAAGGCATGAATGGGCTTGGAAACAATTGCATCCAGGACAGGTGCAGCTCGCCTTCTACAAAGGCACCCACAGGTAAGCCCTGCATTTCTCTGTTATCACTGCACCCCTTGTCAAGACATCCTTTATGCACCTCACCCATTTACATGACTTGGATTTGATCTCTTCCGGAAACATCATTTTTCCAGTGGACACTAGCCCAATAGGACGCCATGTCGCTTCCTCCAAATTTGCATTGCAGATTTGTATAATGTCTTTGAGCACTTGACTGGGTAAAAGGGGTTTTGTGCACATGTTTAATAAAATTGATGATTGGATGTGATTGACAATGCTATGATCCCTATGACTTATGAGCCCATGGAGGGCGTATCTATTGATGTGCAGGATCATACATGATGGACAGCTACCATATTGGACAGGTACACATGAGGAGATGATTAGTGCGGACCTCCATGGGGCTGAAGAGCCCACCAGATGGATGTTGAGACCCTAGCAGGGGGCAGAGACAGGACAGAGGGGTTTGCACCAGAGAAGCGGAGGATGTTCCACAGAGGCACCCTGGTAGAGCCTTACCCAAGGGGGTTGTGCCCTCTCCATTGGAACGTTGGCCTTGGAAGGCCCAGGACGTCACCCAAGATGCCCATGACGTCATCCATATTTATGGAAATTTTTGGGAGATATTCATGGCAATTTGACACGTGTGGCAGATTGGAGAGGCCCAAGGAGGGCTAACGTTTTTCTCCAGGAGGCAACATTTTCCCTAGAAAGGGCTAATGTCACCCTAGAAGGGGCATGACGTCTTGCTTTTGCTTGATTAGGTTTTAATTTATGACATTTTAATGTAAAACAATATTATTTGGTATTTTGGCCTTGTCATCCTTTTGATGACCTAAAATTTAATTAAGGTCATTGGTATGGTATATATTGAGGGTTTTAACTCTCATATTTTCATCATCTTTCACTCACCACTTGGTGAGGTTTGGAATTTTCGGCCCTCTTAGGGTTATTGGCTGAAATTGTGGCGCACTTGTTGAAGGAGACTTCTTTTTGGTGATTTTTGGCATTTATCTTGGTGGAAGGTTTACAACTAGGGTTTGGCTATATGATTGCTTGGTGGATGTAAGTAAATTTATGCAAAACACTTCTTTATTGAATGGTTATGGTATTGTTTACTTGCATTTTGTTATTATAATTTGTTGGATTAAACCCTAGGTGACAAGCACATGTTGGTGTCCTTGTCTCATGTCCCTACTAAGTTAAAGAGCCATTTGATTTTACTGAAGTTAGATAGAGCCTTGCCATAGCAACACTCTAATCATATTCTTCTAGCCTAGCCATTTTTTATCTTGTCTTGGAGCCAAGGAAGGAGAAAATGCACTAAGGCCTAGGGTTTCTATACCTTAGTGAGCCTTTCTCCCCTAGGGTTTCATTGTTGAGGCCTTGCTTTAGCAACACCTCAACATTTAACCCTCTTGTCTTTGGCCATATCATTATCATTTCATCCCTTCAACATTTGCAGTTGTTTGACTCCATTTGCCCTAATAACGCACTGATCTAAGACTTCTTGTGTTGAGCACCTTGATCATACAAACATCCAAGATTTTGAACAACTACTAACCCTAGCTTAGACTAACATTTACTACTGCTATTATCTACTTGTGTTATCTTTATACATTGCAGCATTGATTTATCTTAAAAGAAATTGAATGATTGGCTAAGGCGTTGTTTCTAGTATTGATATTGTTATATTGATTGCCATTAGCATTTATTGTGAAGTGACATATATTATAATAATTGTTATTGTACATCGTTTACTTCATCAATATTGTTTATCAATTGCTTTATACCATATGTCCATGATTATATGAAGTACTAACCAAGAAAGTGATCTTGCATATGCATAGTTTCTTTGTTGCTTTGTCTCGGGCAGGTACACCTTTTTGGTTATTACTTATCTTTATTGGCTGATTAGCCGGGACTTTCTGATCGGTGGTGACTTGTGAGGGGGAAATTATCACTTAGCCTTTTAAGCCCTTGCCTTATCAAAACCCTAGGTCACCGGGGACGTCTCCCTTGGGCCTTACCTCCCTAAACAGAAAGAGTTGTCCCATTGAGGTGACAGTGGTGGGATAGTCTCAGTTTCGCCAGTTTTCCCTTCTTCCATTCGCCTTTTACCTTATCTACAAATTGTGCGATAACATTTTGGCGCCATTGTCGGGGAACACTGAGTCAATTCTCCTCAAAACGACACTTTTCGGTAAGCCTTTCCTCTAGAGTCTATATCTTACAAGCTTACCTGTCGACTCCACTTAGGGTGTTTTCCCTTATCCTTTGATAATTTCAAGCAAATTATCTGGCGACTCCACAAACCACAAGGAGGTACAATAACCCTCCTCAATCCTTTAGAAGAAAGCCTCCCCGAAACTCTCCTGTAGTAAAATCAATTTTCGGAGGGAGTCTTCCTTTGAACACCATGTCTAGCACAACAACTCAGACCAATGCACCGAACCCAGGCAATAATCAAAGACAATGGTCATCCAGTCTCTTCAAACCACTAGACATTTCAGCCATACCAGGCTACCCTAGGAAAATGTCACCCAAGTATGAGAAGTGGTTGCCTAAGTTTACCGGTACTGATGCAATTAGTGCCGAAGAGCATATGAGCAATTTTTAGGCGTTTTTTCAGCTCCATCCCGTTAGTGATGATGCTGAAGATCTCATCATGAAATTGTTCTTCGCTACCCTTCTTGATGCCTCAAGGCATTGGTATCACAGTCTTCCTGATGGCAGCATTAAAACCATGGACAAACTGGAAGAATCCTTTCTCAAAAGATGGAGTGTCAAGGAAGACCCCAACATGCTTCTAACTAGGTTGAATTCCCTTTGGAAACATGAGAATGAGTCCATTCGAGAGTTCCACACTAGGTTTGAAACCCTCTTGCAGAAGATCCCTGTTAGCCATCATCCAACTGATAACTTCCTAGTTTACATCTACACTAAAGCGTTCACGAGACAATTAGGGTATCTTCTCAGGGATAAAAAACCCCAAACAATCCAAGAAGCTCAAGAATTGGCTACCAAGATTGAAGGAAACCTCCATTCATCTAAGATTGAGCCTTTCACAAATCCAAGGGGAAAAATGGACACTAAACCTAAGATAGTCCACAATACCGAGCCTACCTCAGACCTTTGCGCCAACATGGAAAAATTACAAGCCATTATGGATGGCATGATAAAAAACCAAGAGCTAATGATGAATAGGATTGTCAACCTAGAAAGAGCCCAGAACCAAGCACCAAGGGTCCCTTACAAAGGCCAATTCCAAAGGGGAAACCAAGTTTATAAATCGAAGAATGAACAAGAGGTCCCTAACACCCTAGTCCCTGCAAATGTCGTGGATGAAAATCCTTGGTGTTTGTAGTGTAGTGAAGCACATTGGGAACATGAGTGTCCTTACAATAATGATAGCCATGAACAAGTGAACAATGTGGGTCATGTCATGGAAGGCCCCCAAATAAATATCACTCTTGAAGAACATCGAGAGGGCGTAAAAGAAGCAGCCAGGCTGGCTAGAATGGCAGTGATAAACAACCTAGACCAGGAATCAAAAGAGAAGTTGAAGAAACAAGAATTCCAAGTTTATAGACGAAAGAAGTTAAACCAACCCATCTCTACCATTCCTGTGGCAGCTCAAACGAAACCTCCACCCTCGGAGATTATCCTCCCTAAAACTTCCAAAACCGAGAGGGTGGACTTAAAGTTTGACTTTGAAGGGGCACTATCTAAGATGTGCATGTAACCATCCCTCTCAGAGAAGTCATTAAGGTACCATCTATTAAAGAATGATTTGACAACTTCTTCAAAGGATCAGATGGACCCATGGACCCTCCTATTATGTTACAAACAGATCACTTTAGGGTCCAATATGACGAACATCCCCCCTTCTTTATGACCTTGATAATGAATAAAAAGAGCCTTAATAATTGCATGTTGGATTCAGGGGCCGGTGCTAATATGTCTCTCAAGGTCATGCAACAATTGGGTCTAGAAGTCACAAAACCCTACAAAAATGTGTGTGGATTCGAGTCTAGAGCCATACCCACACATGGTGTAATTCAAAACATGGAAGTTTGCCTCAAAGAATACCCTGAAAAGGTAGTCCACATTGGCATAGTGGTAGTAGACGTCACAGATTGTGGGGAATGTTATTATCTAGGAAGTTTGCCTCAATGCTAGGTAGCACTCTTGAGATGGACATCACTTATGTGAATACACCTTTGAAAAATGGAACCACAGGACGTCTCCCGAATGTACCTATGACTACAACCAATGTGCAAGAAGCTGGTGATCCCATCAAAGATGACAAAGCACATGAGAAAATCATGGAAAGTCTTCCTGATTTTTCTCCAAATGATATGCCTTTTGCGACAAAGGAAGACTTCGATCAGATTCAATAGCCCAAGAAAGAAGAATACCAACAACTCCTAGACAAATATAAAAACGAGGAAGTTGGGACCGTGAAGTTACTAAAAACAGGAGAAAGTGACATACTGATTCAGCCTTCCCAGCAGGAAGTCTTCACTGCAGAATCCCACCCCCCTCCCTCTGCACAGTACACCAGGGTTGTTCAGGAAAAAATCAAATTCAAAATCAAAGAGTACAAAGAAGGGGATGTAGTATGGATGTGGGATACCAAGAAAGGAAAGCCAACTAATGTCAAAGGAAGCACTCAATTTTGGCTCGGACCTTTCAAAGTTGGAAGAAAATTAGTTGACGACTCTTACTACTTGTCCACTTTGGAAGGAAGAAGGCACCCATTACCAGTCAACAAGCAACTCCTCAAACCCCACCAAGGTGGGGGAACTTGACTTCACAGGTAAGTGCAGGTAAATAGGTAGGCATTTGCATTCATTGTATATACCATTGCATTGCATACTAGAGTAGTTTGCTTTCACACTTGTACATATGACTTCTTTTGTTTCAGTTTTATATATATATATGAGTTGGGAGTGATATCACCACCCCAAATGATTACTAATAGTATCTATTGAGATCAAGCAGGTTACAGGTTATGCCAGATATGCTAAGGTTCTCATGCACTCTATGATGAGCACATGTCCCCGAGTTGGAGCCAGATGTTTTCCCCCACTTTTATGGATAACTAAGGAGATTATGTCTTGAGGCCCACGGGTCCTAGACATGGAGTAGCGAGAGCCCGATCGACTTGAGCATGGCCCTGGAGGGCCCATATTTTCTTCCTTTTAGCGCCTCCACTTTGTCAGCAACAATAGCATCCATCACCTCGGCTTGGTCCTGTATCATAGATGGTTCTTGCTCCATGAGGTAATAAGTTTGGGTATTGTTATCGCACGGTTTGTAGGAAAGGTCCAAGAGCTTGAGTCAGGGCTTAAAACCGGCGTAACAGGAGCTCCCCCACCCACTGTCACCTCGATGGGGAGCTCTTTCTATTTAGGAGGGCAAGTCCAAGGGAGACGTCCCTAAGGCAATCTGAGTCAAAGGAAGGCTAAAGGATAAAGACCAAGTCACGGGAAACTCCTTCCACTGATTGTTGCCCAAGTAAGATAGTCAAGTAAGAATATCCACTGATGAATGCACCTGTTTGCGAGACAAGACAAAGAGAAAGACTAGAATGTGCTTGCAGTGGGTTAGTACTTCATAAATATTTAAAGACTATCTCTTAAACATG
>ML831397.1:22031-38066 GCA_009831015.1 Picea engelmannii | reverse complement strand
AAAACAAATGGGCTTACCATGTTGTAACAAGACTGCTCCCATTGCATAATTGCTTGCATCAGTTTGGATTTCAAAAGGTTGTCTCAAATTCGGAAGTGCAAGAACTGGGGCTGAACTGATTTTCTCCTTCAAAGTATCAAAAGATTTGTGTTGCTTGCCACCCCATTGAAAAACTTTCTTGACACTTGTCACTGCATGTAATGGAGCTACAATTGAAGAAAAGTTAGCAATAAACTTTCTCCAATATTAGGTTGCTCCCAAAAAATTTCTTACCTCTGTCACATTGTTGGGCTTGGGCCATTCCAATATGACTTTGACCTTGGAGGGATCAATTTTCAATTCGCCTCCACCAACAATATGCCCCAAGTAGATAAGTTAAGTTTTTCCAAACTCACATTTAGACATTTTCAAAAACAACTTTTATTTTCTCAAAACATCTAAAACTTGCTTTACATGCTTAACATGCTCCTCATGAGATTTGCTAAAAATAAAAATGTAATCCAAGTGTAAAATAACACAATCATCAAGAAAAGGCCTTAAGACATCATTCATAACTCTCATGAAAGTAGCAGGAGCATTGCAAAGTCCAAAAGGCATTACCATCCACTCAAACAAACCTTGCTTTGTTTTGAAAGTTGTCTTCCATGTGTCTCCTTCGACAATTCTAATCTGATGATATCTGCTTCTCAAATCCAACTTAGTAAAATACTTAGCATCTTTCAATTGATCAAGAAAATCATCAATTCTAGGAAGAGTATAACGATTATTTACCGTAATCTTGTTCAAGGCCCTGAAATCCACACACATACGCCATGTACCATCTTACGCTTACCAAAAAGATGCATCCTCAAAAATCGGGCTTACGCTTACCAACTATTTTTTTCATTTTGACACTTAACCTCATACTCTTTCTGGTAGAAAGAGGATCTTCAATTGACACAACAAACTTCTTCTTATTAGCATTGACAAGATTCTTTGGTGTAGTTGTGCTCTCCTTAGCTGCTAGTTTGTCATCTTCAATGGCAGCTTCAACCAACACCTATAGATTTCTTTGGGCTACCTCATCTTGAAAATGCTTCATCTTTGCCTTTAGATTCCTATTCTGAGACTGAAAGCCTTTGTTCTGCCTATAGAGATTCCTTAGTTGTTTATCAAGGGGCTGGGCCCTCCTTGCTGCAAATCTTGCCAAGTCAAGGGTGTGATTGTAACCATCCATGAGCTCTTTCATATGAGCCAAGTTGACCTTATCTTCTTCTTTAAGACGAGATATTTATTTTCTTTCATCTCTAAGTTGCTTGATAAGTCTTTTGTAGGTCTGACTATCAGGAGGAACAATGGCATGTACAATCTCACTGGGATTTTTCTCAGACTCCTCTTCCTCCTGCATGGGAAGTGTCTTGTCTATCTCATCAGGTTCCTTGATGACTTTACTTTTATTCTTCTTTCTCAACACAGGGGTTTCATCTTTTTTTTCAATAGGATTCTCAATCCCTTTCTCATAGGTTTCATCTTTACTCTCCAAATGTCTTTTAGTACCTTTATCCTTAACCTTCTGTACAGGGGTTTCTTGTTTCCCTTCAGTAGGTTGAGAACTACCTTTACCCTTCTTCCTCTAAATAAGGGTTTCTGATTTTTCCTCCATAAGCTTTTCAATGCTCTTACCCTTCTTCTTTTGAATAGGGGGCTCAGGTAAGGACTGTTCTTTAAAAACATCCTTAGGAATTGATGACCTTGTGAAAGGTCTTTTACCTTTGTTTTCAACTGCTGGAGGAGAAGAGGGAAAGAGGAGATTCTTTCCTTTATTGGATGCAACTTTAGTAGAAGAAGACACCTCTTCTAACCCTGGTGGAGGAGGTGGTGAAAAATCTCTGTGTGGAGAAAGAAAAACTTCCTCCTCGACCTCTATGACCTGCTTCCTGATCTCTGGAATTTGAATAGGGGTTCTTCCCTTTCTCTTCCTACTGGTCCCTGCTTTAGAAGTATTGGTGGGTGACAAAGGAATTACATTCTGTGATTGAGGAGTTGGTGATATATCCAACTTGAAATGAGAGGTAACCAAAAAATGTTCCCATGAAATCTCTTTCTTACCCAATTCCTCATAGACTAGCATTCTGATTAATCCAGATTGGAAAAGGCTAGAATCCACATCTTTAGATTTGGCTTGTATCTTGTCTGACATTTTACTTATACTCCTCAACAAGTAATAAGGAACATTCATCTCAACCTTACCAGTAAAATGTAGCAACAACCTTATATGTTATTGGTACAAGGTGTTGAATCTCCCTTCACAAGTAAAATATCTCTGTATGATTTTCAGTAATCTGTCAAATTGTTCAATCAGTTGACTCCTTGGCATACTTTTGGACAAGTCATTGGCTTAATATTCAGGTTTTAAAACATCTTTTTCATAGGCTGAACTCAAAGCCATGGATTTGAACCACCTTTCACCTGTAATGGGGATCCTTGTTGTTGCTGAGATAGAGGCTTCAGTAACCTCAAACTCCAAATCACCAACCTTGGTTTTCTTGCCATCAAACTATAGTGCAAACTATCTTGCTGCCTCTGGATGGCCTCTCGACATGTTCTGACAGAAAGAGAGGCACCGTTCTCTTTGAAAGGCCTCTCTTTCTATGGGTTATGTATCAAAAAGATGCATGTCCATCGGTTTTGTTCTGACCACCTTGCCACCTTTGTGTGTCTTCCTCGATTGAGGAGTCTCCATGGCTCAAAATGAGGGCTTTTAAGAAGTTTAAGGGATGGTAATGACCAGGAAGGATTTGAGTAGATAAGGCTAACTCTTTTGACAGACTGATGCTAGTAAGCCAACCTAGAATTTTTAGGAATTAAACCCTTAGGCTTGTACATGTATTCTGGAGTGTAAACAGTGAGGAGGTAGTCTGAATTTGGCCCTCTGCAATTGAGTGAAACGCCAAACCCTAAGGTGAAAGGAAGCAAGGAAAACAGAGTTAGTTTGAGAAACGCCTCTGGGTAGTGCAATGCATACACAGAGGATAGGCTATTTACAAGCTTGTGACCTTAATGGTTAAAGCAAACAACAATGATTAGACCCTAGATACAGGTAAAGCAATTTACAGGTCTGAAGAAGAGAAAAATAAGGTTACCATGCAAATATGGATCCCTTACTACTGTGCAAGCTTAGAAAAATGGAAACCCGAGCACAAATTTCCTGTGAAAATTAATACGCAGAGGAGGTAAAATGGGAAACATGTGCAATGGACACTTGTTGAGATATTCAACGCAATATAAGGATGAACTTTGAGAAAACCTTAGCCCTGGAATCTTTCTCAGCATCAGATTTGGTTGACATGCGGTCGCCTGATCAGAACTTACGAATTTGCGTAGTGTAGCACTGTTTAGTCTTTCAAATTAGAAACTGTTACCAAAGCTCATAAATGAAAAATCTTTGAAGGCATCTTTAACCGACTTCTGGCACTGAAAACAAGGGACATGACATCAATCGTGGCAATCATGGCTCGAGGTGGAAGTGTGATGAATGTAATAGGTGCTACGAAACTGCCTGATGAGTAGGCAGTGCATCGACTTCAAAATGTGATTAGAAAGGTAAGCGAGGACGTCGAGGTATGCCTATGAGGTCATGAGTGAGGAGAGAGGAGTGTCACATCAATCTAGTCATGGGAGGGATCGACCTAGGGACAAATCATGAAGGGGAACAAAATAAAACATGAGATAGAAATGGTTTAAGGATCAAAAATCAATTTGAGGATCAAATTAGAGCTAAGACTCAAAAAATTTAATCATCCAAGTGGTCCTACCAATCAAAAATTTTAAAGGGATGAGACCTTAAAAGAAAAAATTAAAATCTAAGGCTTAAAAAAGGATTGCAAACAAACTAAAAAGACCTAAGGCAATTTAGTGTGATAACACAGTCTATAGTATCATGTGTACCATTTTCAGATCCACACAACAAATATTCCATGTGGAGCATGCTCTACAAGTTTTCTCTATAGAATAAGCCAGAATTCAACAAGCTATGTCTTTTTTTCTATAACTCCCTGTTGATGGGCGAAATTGACCGTCCGTCAACTGGGAGAGTGGAACCGGTTCGAGGTTGTCTAAATAACCCAAGCCATTTGGAATGGACCACCCTGACGAGTTTAACGGCTCCGTTGGCCTCTCTAAGGTCTTCTATGAAAACCAGAGAGAAACGATCTGAGCTAAGAAATCTAACTAAAGATAAATAAACAAACTAAACTATAATTAAATACAAGAAACTGACTAAAATAAAGGAAAATAGAAACTAATAAAACAAACTAAACTAACTACACTAATCTAACTATAAACTACTAACTATTATATATACAAGATACTAATTATGATTATAATAACTCAAATCAACTATCTAATTATTAGTTATGATATTCCTTATTCACGAATGTACACTATGGACAACCTACAGATTTGATTAAAACCTGCAAAAATCATATGTATTCTGCCCTAAGGCAGCCATGGATCTCTTTTTGATTTTGTATTTTATGAAAAGGAAGTACAAACTACTGAAATTAAACAATCTAATATATATTACTGAAATTAAACAATGTAATATAAATCTAACTAAATTATCCTTATATTAAACTACTTAACATAAACAATAAACATCTAACTAATTGACCTGGAAACGCTCCAAGTCTGCCCTGTGTAGGATGACTTCTTAAGCTGATTGGAGGAAGAAATTCACACCATTTAGTCCTTAAGCTTCTCAAAAACGATCAGCTATGCTGCTCCTTGAAGTGTTTTTACAGGACAAACAAGACATAAAATAAAATCATAACAATCTTCTAATGATAAACCTCTGCAATAAGGGAAACCTATTATGTAGAAAACTTATATAACAATTCAATTAATGAAGAAGACAAAGCTATCATTCATAAAATGAATCAACAACTATTATTTCCTTTATCTCTTTGGAAGCAACAAGATATGTATAACAGTAAGAAATTATATCACTTGTATTTGATTTAGATAGCAAAGTAATACTAAACCATAAACAAAATGATATACAAAACTTGAAACACAATGTTGATATATTGAAAAGCAAAAGCTATGACAAAACATCAATTCTGCTCCAGTTTGAATCAGAATTACATATCCTTGTTCTCCTACAACTGAGGATGATGATTATTACAAAATCATAAGTTTATATAGGTTTCTCACAAGGTAAAACATCCTTGTGAATAATAGCAAATTGTTTTACAAAATCTGGGGAAAAATCCCAAAGACTAAGAAAATAGAATGCAAGTAAAATCTGTAGATCATCCCCTAACTACTCATGATATCTATTGCCAATTCGAATTTGCCTGCAATAGAACACAAAGATCAAATTAGAAGGATGTTTTATTAGAAAAAAAATAAAAAAAAAATGACTTTACAGACTTAGCTACAGAATCATTTGATTCTGTAGCTAGTCAAAAATAGCAAAGAGGACTAGATATAATCAAATAAAATCAAATCCAAAACTAATTACTAATAATTCAATTATTCCTTAACTCAAACCAAATAAAAAAGAATGTAATCGGGAAAGGGTAAGAATGCTCTGTTTTTCCAATTGACATAAAATCAAATCAAATCTTAGCAAAACTGTTTCATAAATGCAATCAATGGTAAACCAAATCGTATGAGATATAAAACAATTATTATTGATTTGCATAAGATTCATATCATTTAATCCATTGGCAATATAGAAATTCGTCACGATTTCATGCATAACTGTATCCATAGGATCAAGCCATAGACTTCGTTCGTGAGTTTCAAACAGTTCATAGGTATGACCGAAAACAATGGTTGTAACTATCATTGACCAATTATAATCATAACAGCAGATTGATATCAAAAAGCACGATATGTGAATAGCTTCCATTTCAATCGGATGAAATCAAACTCCGTGAATATCGACTCAAAAATCTTCATGTTCAATCACCACGCAGTCAATAGAGAGAGGTGCGATAAAATCGACAGAATTCATGAACTGGGCAATGATCAACACGAATCTTTACTGGGTTAATTATAGAAACAATATCGAAACCCTGAACAGAATCCAATTCAAACAATAATGAGAATCGAATAAGTTGCAATTGGTTATGTATCAACAAAAAAGTATCAGATTTGGTCGAAAAACGTTTAAAAATAGCTAATCCATTATCAATCATATACATAACTATTTCAAATCGTAGCATTGATTGTATCCGAAAATAGAAATACCAACAACAGTCTATTTTAAACAATATTAACAACTTGTCTTATTAACAGAGCATCGAACTAAATTTGAACAATCATATCTATTCGATGATCCATCGAATCAAAACCAAATCTAATCGAATCTTAAACTATAACGAAAATTGATTTATCACCACAAAAATTATATACAGCGAAGCATGCTTATGTAACAGAGTAGGTGAAATATGTACACAGAGTGTAATATAAATGAGTGAAAGTTTTACCAGCGCAGTTGCTGAGACTATGTCAATTTTGAGTTGACAATTGCTGTAGCAGACTCGACATTTTTGAACAGGATTGAACCAGTAGTTCGTTGCTTCTTGTCGTTAGGTTGCATCTTTGCATTCTGACCAGTGAGCTTTGCCACTTGGTTTTCCAAATCGTGGATTTTGGATTGCAACCTTGGGACATCCAAGTAGTATCTCTTTAACCACAACCCACACTGAACGCAGGGTGGAGCAATAGGTTGAGCAGTCGAGGGTTTCGATGATTCACCGAGGGTTCCATGAGGTGGTTCAATACCAGGGAAGTCAGGGTTATCCTGTAGACAAGGAGGTAAATTATTGACAAAATCATAAGGAGGTTTGCCACACAAGCCCTCGGAGTAAGGATACTCTTCGGTGAGAAAACGTTCAATGTCTGAATCAGAGTCTTCGCTGACCACGATAGGCTCTGATTTGGCAGGGGGCTTAGGTTTATTCCTCGCCATGCGAGAAATTAACCTTGCATTTTTCTTGCCTCTAGCATTAGCACCAGACTTTGTTTTAGTCCTTTTGGTTGTAGGCTTAATAACTTCGACCTGTTTAGTCACAGCCATAGGCAAATTCGTAGGTGAATCGGGTTTAGGTTTGGGTAGCAAAACGTTATAAGGCATAGGGGGAATAGTTTGGGTTTCAGTCACCATGGGCTTATCAACCCGTGGAGGGTTAGATTCTTCAAAGTCATTACGGCTGAGAAAATCATGCCAAGAATCACGACGTAACCCCAATTCATAAACCAACATCATTTTAATCAACCCCAAATGGAAGAGGCTGGTATCAGCTTGGCTACGCTTGTACCTTTTAGCCATTTTGAAAAGACTCCTATGTAGATAGTGGGGCATATTGAGTTCGAAACCCATAAAAACCATTAATAAACGCAGGTGAAACAAGAAAATGAACCCGTACCTTCCTTCACAAGTAACGAATTTCTTGATAATCATCAGGAGATCATACCAGCGGGGTTTCAACATTTTTGCAGGCAAACCTCTGTCGTAGGAGTTCACTGTGCGAGATTGGAACAGTAATGTCCACGGGACATCATCTACCTTGCAACTTTTCGACCATTTTTGTCCCGTGACAGGCAGGCTGGTTGCTAAGCTAAGAAACTGTTCAGTGATTTCAAGCTGGACATCTCCAACTTTTTCTCGACAACCATCGAACGATAACACAAATTGTCGAGCCACAGTGAAGTTATAACCATCGAACTTCCTTATGAAAGAAAGCCACCCGATATTTTCCAGGTCGCTATACGCACCATCAAACATTAACAGTGCTTGGCACCCATTGGGCTCGGCCCTTACGACAAGAGCCATGACTTCTGCGCATGGTGGGGTTTGGACCAAACAAAACAATGCACAGGGTCAAAAAACGATAGGGTTTAACAGCCTCAGCGCTCAAAGAGGCAAGGATTAATTGCATGCGTGCGAAGGTGGTGGGATTACCACCGCCATGCAGTGTTTTAATGACTGAGTACAGTGCCGTTTCATCCATAATCACAATCATTTAAACCATATGCATCGGCCAACCAAAAAGGTGTACAACCATATCAACGTGCCATCCATTCGAAATAGAACCAACACCATGTGTTATAATCATGCGCCAAGTGTACAGTTTAATCCAGCATGAAATCCAATATCAACCAATGATCTGTCGTGTCAATCAAAACGTTTTATACCAGTGTTAATTCAATCATGCCAATGCATAGTTTGAAACTATGATCGTTCAATGTAATATCAACTCACAAAACAATGCACCGAACATCGATTATAAAATTGAAATCCAAAATATTAATCAATGTGCCTTTGTGAAACTTCAACCATTGTTTTTCTCAAATCGTCCTTATAAATTTATCAATGCATTCGTTGCACATTCAAATGTTTATATTTCAAAGTTTTTAGAACATTGCAACCAAAAATCTCATATAATCAATGAGTCAAAAGCTCATAGCAATAAGGATCAAAGCATATAAGACCAAAATCAATCATAACCTTTATAGGATCAAATGTAACCAATAAATCTTCAAGCTCAATGGCTTAGTAATCAAACAGATTCAAATGCGCAATCAAGGTAAGAGTAGGCCAAAGGACATAAGTTTGAAAAAATATTTTGCAAACATTTGATAAACCAATGGTCAAGTGTCTTTCGGAAAAATCAATAAAAGACGATGACAGTCCAAACAACGAAAGAGGCGTTTTCACACTTTCAGTTGTGAAAAATGAATCGAAACCAAATTGCAATTTTCGCATAAATGAAACAAATGTCTAGAAGCACAATGCGATGATGATTTGTCGTTAATGAGACAAGGGGTGTAGGCAGCTTTTTTAAGAGCAATTAAAAAAATGAATTGGCTGCCAACACTCCCTTTCTGAGAGGTTCCAAGTAGTGAAACATGGAGGAAGTGGATAAAATAAACTAAAGAACATTGTGTACTATTCTTGAATATTTATTCATTACTGGTACATAGTTATGATTATTTCAAGTTAGGGTTGTTGACTAATCCAAAATTATTCATGTGAGACTAAAGTAAATTTTGATGAAAATTCTAGTCTCTTGTTGTTAAAGTTAATGAAGGTTTGAAGGTATGTGATAATATACACTAGGTCTATTACAGAGTTACAAATCATATTTGGATGATGAAATTGATGAGGGATTTTGGTTGAGGTATATATTGGGTACATGGTTGAGATAAGTAGTTGATGAGTTGGCATATAAATGAGGTGTATAGTTGATGATGTTGGCATAGTTTGATGAGTCATAGTTTATGTGTATTTGATGCATGATTGGTACATATTTGGTGAATGGTCGATGTACTCGTTGATGGTAGAGGTTGAGGTACATGTTGGTGCATGCTTGATGCACTTATTTATGGTACAGTTTGATTACAGGTTCTTTGGTATAGGTTGTTACAAGTTGTTTGGTGCAGGTTGATTGGTACAGGTTTACAAAAGTATATCTCACAGTGATAGTGTGACAGTGGTTTCATCATTCTACTTATATTTTAGGGCGGTCGAACGGGGCAAAGACAGGTGGTTGTAGCCACCTTCCAGTTGTAGTCGAAGAACAGAGGGGGTTGCAACCTCCTTCTGGTTGTAGGCAGATAATTGAGGAGTTGGAGCTTCCCTAAGGTTGTAGCCTGAGAAAATAGGGAGTTGGATCCTCCTTCAATTGCAGTTGGAAAACAAAGGAAGTTAGTGCTTCCAATGAATGTAATTCTTAAAGACATATAAGAAAAAGTATTTCGTGGTTTTCTCCCGCTTTGGTTTTCCACGTAAAAACACTGGTATATTGTATATGTGTATGATTGCTCATTTTTTCATTATTTATTTACTTTGAAACTATTGTATGATAATGCTACATTGATATAACACTTGCATTTTATGGTTAAAAATGATTGCATTTCTCTATTCTTGATTCACCTCCTCTCTCAGTAATCCAACAATTGATTTCAGAGTGGGTTCCTTTAGAAATCAGTTTAACCATTGGAAAGAGATCATGGATTATTCTGAGAGTGGAGTACTATTGTTTAATGGTCAGAATGGGTTAAAGTATGAGATATGGAGTAGAATCACATAAGTGTTTTTATAGGCACAAGGGAATTATATTTTTCTATCAGTCATTACAGGATATGATAGTTCAAAAGGGAAAAGACTATAGCCAAGAAGGAATTGAAGAAGAATAAAAAATAGCAATGGATTTCATCTAGGAAGGATTAACTAATCCAGTAAGAGAAAATCTTGGTAAATGTTCATCAACCAAAGAATTTTGAGATAAGTTACATGACATATATTCTTCACCCATCACAGATTTAGAAAATTCCAAAGAAGATGCAGGTATATATCAAGAAGAAATATGTTCACCATGTCAAACAGATTCAAAATATGAAGAGTACATAATCAACATAGGTATGTTATTTTTCTTTAATTGTGAAAAACATAGACATATTGAAATAGAATTCCATGAAGGAAATGAGACATAAAAAATAATTGAAAATTAATACAATTATGAAGCATAATTGATTAGTGCTTTATATGAACTAAGAAAAGAAAGAGAAGAAAACAAGTCACTCAATAAATAATTGATGAAACAAAAGGAAAGTGTTCACATTTTTTAATAATCCCATCGGGTCATCGAGAACTTAAGAACTCGGCTAGAAGAAGCCAGAAAGATCGAAAAAAATATTGAATATCAAAGCAGTATTTGGAAGCCAACATAGCAACACAGAAGGAAGAAGCAGAAACTTGAGGTAGAGTTTGGTTAAGGAAATAACTAACGATCTAAACCAACTTGAGGTAGAGTTTGGTTAAGAAGAGAAAGGACTTGAAGAAGAAATAATCACATTAAAATCCAACTTGAAGAAGTGAAAAGAGCAGAAGAATTCATGAAGTCTCAGATAATGAAGAAAGAAGAAGAGGTTGAGAAGATTGAAGAAGAAGTTGTCACATTGAGAAGTAAAATCGTCAAGCTCAACAAGAATATTGAAGAGACAGAAACATCCACATCAGTCATAGAGAATGAAGAGAAACACTCTAGGTTGCTAGAAAAGAAGAATGAAGAAAACACAAAGCGTTATGCATAAGTACTCAAAGGAAGGAATCATGGTCAACTAGAATCTAAGAAAACTATTGAAGATACATCTTCAAGAAGACCATTCATGTTCAATCCACAAAGAAGCTTCAATCATGATCATGATCAGTGAAGGAAGAAATTCAGAAGGACTACACCACAAAGAAGATCATTCACTCCCAGGTATGCAAATTTATTTTATGGTCATTGTTTTTATTGTACTAATTTTGGACATAAGGTTGCAGATTGCAGGTATTATAAAATAAATGTTCAAGCAAGAAATGTCTGTGTGGCCCCACGTAACATTGAATGTTAAAAATGTCATAACTATGGACACATAACTAGTGATTGTAGAAGCATGATCGATACTTCCATGAAAGAGAACATTGATATCAAATATAAGAATGTATGGATAAGAAAACACAAAGAGTGGGTAAACAAATTCCAGGTCTCAGAGATCGTAAGATTGGAAATAAAACGAGGTGAAGAATATTCTACAGATAAAAAAAAAGATGTCAGATACAGAAAGGTTTGGAAAATAACTGAAAGAAAATAAGGACAGGTAAATAATGAAAATGTTCAAGAGATTGTACTTTTAGGCATTGTAGTGAAAGATGAATCCACAAACAAAAAGAAAGAATTTAGAGATCAGAGAGATAATGAATATACCAATGAAGATGATAATGAATACACATCAGAGAAGGAATTGTTATGAGCCATTCATCTTAGAAACTCCCAGGTAATATGAATATTAGATAGAGGGAGTCTATGTGATAGTTGTGACAGACCAAAGAACCATCCTTCGAGAAACTTGTAGAGTTTGAGTAGACAAATCCATAGTCAGTTAGCATAAGTACAATCAGTTTAAGTAGTGAAGACTTCATGATAGTATAGTGACAAATGGGTCAGCATTATGGAAGTTGTGTAGTAGAGTCTTGAACAGTATGGATAGAGATGGATTCACAAGAACACTTAGCAGGTCTGGACATATATATGACAATGGATTAAAGAATGGATTCATAGATTGGTTCAAAGAGTGGCTCAGAGACAAAGGAACATTATCATAATGGATGGTAATTACACAGGAAATGGCTCGAGCAATGATAATAGATTCCAAATTGACATATATATTTTGGACACATGTAGTGCATACAACAGTTCACATTCAAAACAGAGTAATGCTCAGAAAAAACAATGAAAAAACTCCCTACGATCTATGTAAATGAAGACCAACAAATGTGAACCACTTCAGAGTCTTTGGAAGCAAATGCTACATCAAAAGAGAAGATGGCAGAATGGGAAAGTTTGACTCTCATGTGGAAAAATGAGTACTTGTTGGTTACTCAAGTATAAGGAAAGAATACAAGTGTTACAATCTGAGATTGAACAAAGTTGTGGAAACTATCAATGTAACAATTGATGGAACAAGTGGACAAGAATCAAAGGAAGAAGAAAATGAATCAGTGGAACAACTTTGCAAAGAAGAAGAAAAATATGAAGAAGAATTAGAGGAAGATGAAGAATATCATACATAAGTAGAAGAACAATTTTAGCAAGTGCCTCCAAAGACACCTCGCAAATGAGTATAGAAGAATCATCCTTCAGATCAGATTATTGGAAACAGGGATGTAGGAGTTGAGACTAGAAGAAGAATCCATTCACCAAAACAAATGAACCTATCACTCTTATCTACGATTGAACCAAGTAGTTTTGAAGAGGCCATAAAGGATGAATTATGGAATAAGGCCTTGGATGAAGAATTGGATCAAATAGAGAAGAATGACACTTGGGAATTGGTTCCAAGACCAAAGAATAAGAATGTGATTGGCACAAAGTGGGTTTTCAGAAGTAAATTGAATGAAGATGGACATGTTACAAGGAACAAAGCTAGATTGGTATGTAAAGGATACACATAGGTTGAAGGAATCGACTTTGAAGATATATTTTCCCTAATTTCCAGAATAGAAGCTATCTGATTGCTCTTAGATTATGCATGCTCCAAGAATATTAAAGTGTATCAGATGGATGTGAAATCATTTTTTTTGAACTGAGAACTTGAATAAGAAGTCTACATTGAACAACCAGAAGGATTTCAGTTGTCAAAGAACACAGATTATGTGTGTAAATTGAAGAATGTCTTGTATAGTCTAAAACTGGTTCCTAGAGCATGATACTCTAGACTGGATAAATATATACAACATGCAGGGTTTAGAAAAGGAAGTGCAAACAAAAACCTCTACATCAAGGTAACTCAATATGGTGTTTTATTAATTGAAGTCTATGTTGATTATATTATTTTTGGAAGTACTAATGACATGTCAAGCCATAAATTTTCAAAGGATATGCAAAATGAATTTGAAATGTCATTACTCGAAGAACTATCCTTCTTTCTAGGTCTTCAGATATGTCAAAACAACCGAGGAATTTTTATTTCTCAAACTAAGTATATTAGAGAAATGCTAAAGATGTTTGGAATGGAAGATTGCAAACCAGTTAGCACTCCTATGCAAATCAATTACAAGTTGAGCAAATATGATGATTCAAAGTATATATACTAGAGGCAATACATGTCAATGATTAGTAGCTTACTATATGTGACAACATCCAGACCAGATGTAATGCAGGCAGTTGGATAGGTAGCATGATTTCAAGAAACACCAAAGGAATCACATGTCTTAACAGTGAAGAGGATTTTCAGATATCTCAAAGGAACAAAAGAATTTGGATTATGGTATCCAAAAGGAAAGGATCTATCACTTATTTCCTACACAGATGCAAATTGGGTAGGTTGCATTGATGACTGAGAAAGCACTAGTGGATCAACATTCTACTTGGGTGAGCTTTTAGTATCTTGGCTAAGCAAGAAACAATCATCAATATATTTTTCTATAGCTGAAGCAGAGTATATTGCAGTAACAAGATGTCGTTCATATGTTCTATGGATGAAACAAACTCTGATAGATATACAGGTTGAGTATGATGAGCCCATTCCAATTTGTTGTGATAATACAAGCGTCATCAGTATCTCAAAGAACCCGATAATGCACTCTAAGACGAAACACATTTCAATCAAGTATCACTTTCTATGGGACCAGGTTGCAGAGAAGAACATCAGAGTTAAATATGTGGGCACAAAAGAACAAGTGGCATAGATATTTACAAAACCTCTTCCATGAGAAGCCTTTGAGTATCTTCTCCAGAGACTCGGAGTAATTTATACTCCAAAATAAATTATTTTGAATGCTTATCTTATATGTCTTAGATTTACATGACGAAGCACCATAAAGAGGATAGTTCAAGTTGGGAGATCAGTTTCAGGAAGATTTCAGTCAGGGGGAGCAGCCCCGGATGGAAAGATACAGTTTCCATTGATGACAAAGGGAGAGAGATTTATTAGATGCAAAGGTAAATGATTGGAGAAAGAGCACAGAGGCATGGTTCTAGGGGGAGCGATGGTCATAGGGGGAGGATGAGTGATATGACTTTAGTATTTCATCAGATAGTTTCCATCAATGCCAAAGGGGGATATTGTTGATTATTTGGGTTTTTTTTCATTGATGTCAACCCTTGAAGAAAGTCCGGTAGCGAATTTCGGTAGCACAAAGGTTTGGGTAATCGACCCAAGTTTGTTTGATGTATAATGGTATGATTTTTAATATATTTAAATGTAATACTATTCTATATGGATAGTACATGTCATGTCATTTCCGGTGGTATGTGGAACGTCACATAACTCCTCACGGTTAGAGATTTATGGCCATGTGAAGTTGGATAACCTTCATGAGTCATCTAGAAGCACCAAAAAGTCAAAGTACTCAAAGTGGTTGCAAAGAAGAAATTGTTTAAATAATAAAGTGAAGTGATGACTATATTATAAGTCAAAGTGGATACAAAAGAAATTATTTAAATAATAAAATTAATGGATAAATTACTAAGTGGACAAGTGATTAGGAGTGGGTTATCCCTAAAATAAGGAAAGTGGTTTAAGATGCTTAGAAGGTAAAAAATAAAGTGAAGTGATGAGTGTACTATAATTCAAAGTGGATGCAAAATAAATTATTTAAATAATAAACTTAATGAAGAAATTACTAAGTGGACAAGTGGTTAGAAGTGGGTTAGACCTAAAACAAGGAAAGTGGTTTAAGATGGTTAGAAGGTAACCCCTTGAGGAAGCTACATAAAAGTATAAATAAGAGACAAGGGTCTCTCATATAATTACACTTGAGAATATTGAATATATACAAGTAACTGAGGTAACCAAAGGATATCTGAGGAGAATTTCAGAGGGAAGATGAAGTAAAGAAGGCCAAAATTCAAGGGAGGATAAATTCTTTTGATGATGCTTTCTAAGGTATGTTATTTACAAGTCATCTCACCATTTTTGAAATAACTTGTTTTCTATAATGATTCAAACCGCGAAATATGGAGGCCATTGAGGAAACATATCCAAGTAGTTGTGATAAAAATTTCAGCTTGTGGGTCATTTTATTTTTGGAGTTACACTCTGTGGAAAATAGGGTTTGTGGCTAGTCCTAAAACTAGTCTAAAATAGGTGTTTTGAGTAAAACCATCATAACTTATTCATAATAGATCCAAATTCAGTAAGACCAAATTTATTGGTTAGAGTACATTCTATATTATTCTATGTACCATTTTTAGATCCATACAACAAATATTGCATGCGAGGAACGCTCTACAAGTTCTCTCTCGAGAATAAGCCAAAATTCAACAAGCTATGTCATTTTTGCTATAACTCCTTTTCTGAGAGGTTCCAAGTAGTGAAACCCAAAGGAAGTGCAAAAAAGAAACTGGAGAAAATTGTGTACTATTTTCAGATCTTTATTCATTATAGGTACATAGTTATGATTATTTCAAGTTAGGGTTGTTGACTAATCCAAAATTAGTCATGTGAGACTAAAGTAAAGTTTGATGAAAATTCTAGTCTCTTGTTGTTAAAGTT
>ML831396.1:52991-67104 GCA_009831015.1 Picea engelmannii | reverse complement strand
AACTTTGACAAATGGAATTATAAAAGGACATACAGTTGAGATTTGTTGAAAAAATGGATTAATTTAAAAAAAAGCTTCATAAATCCAACATTTATAAGAAGGAGGTTTTGATGGAGATTTGTAAATGATATTTATAACTAAAACTTTATTTTAGTCAGAACATTAATGCAAGCACTTGCGAGTTTATAAAAGCCACATCATCCCTAAATTACTTCTGAAAGGTAGTTACACTAAAGAAACCCTAACTATAATTGAAAAGGGATAAAATGATATCGTTGGGGATTTAAAGTGATCGGTTGGGTATTTAAAGGACAACCTTTTGTTCTGGACGAAAGTATGTAAATACCATTAAAAATATGTAATGATTTTATGCATAGTTTTAATATGAAGAGAGGATTCATTCCTCTATTCTCTTAAGTTTGTAACTTTCTTATGTTTATCTCAATATTTATCTCAATTGTTTATATGCATTTCCAGAATCAAGTTAGGAAGTAATGATTTGATGAATGTTTGACATGCTCAACATTTTCTTTTGTATTTGTTTTCTAAAACCTTCATTAAAGTTTAGATTGTGTCTGCTTATTCCATGAACGATATTCATTATCTCATGATGATGCATTAATCTTTTATTTAGTGATACTAAATTTTTTTGTATTAGAAGTTTATGTTGAAATAGTGGCCTGGTGTGCACCTCACTAGACATGATTTTAGGTATTGATTGTTTAGATTCTCTCAAAATGCATTTACATAACTGCATAGTACATATCAGTTTATAGTGTATATTCTTCGAAGTTTAAAATATTAATGGACTTCCACCCTCTATTAGTATTGAGACTTCTATTTGTTTTACTTTAAATGTTACACACTAATATTTTAACTAACTTCTTTATTTCTTCCATCTTTTATTTTTATAAATTGGGAAATGGAGATTATGGTGCCCTCTCTAATTAAATAAATTATGTAGTTTTGTTATTCATATGTTTATTCATATTTTTCTTGACCTTTCTTTTTTTTATGTTTATTTTATTCCTTTATGTACATATGAACATTATGGAATATATTATACATGAGGGTTTCCCTCCTCTAGCTTTTGGATTATTCCAAGAAAACCTAAACCGGGGAGTCTTTATCTAAGCCTCATAAGGTTCCTTGGCATTTTTCCCTCACCAGGAACAATCCTAAGAAACGACATATTTTTGGTGTCATTGCCAAGGATTGAAGTTAAAAAAATTATTTTCCCTGGTTAATTACAAAAGACAAGTTCTGACTCTTGGTGGTGAACATGAATTTAGTTCTTTAAAGAATATTTATCAGTTTAAATTTTCAATTACTTCCATAGTAGCTGCGAGGTTTTCTCCTTTTAATTTTTATGTTATACCTGGTTTTCCTAATGATATGTCTGATATTAAGATATGGGGTAAATTTCTTCTCATTTTAGAGAAGATGACGATGACATCCCTGAACAACACTTACAAGATTTTCATGATTGTATGAATATGTTATGTATTGTTCATGAATATGTACTAATGAATCTTTTCATGATGTATCTGGAAAGAGATGCTCAAAAATGGTTTAGAGGTCTTCCTCCTACTAGTATTTATTCTTTAAAATATTTTCATCTATGCTTTCACTATCATTGTAGGTTAATATATCAAGTTGATCTTCTTTTTAATTATTGTTGTAATGAAGAATCTGAAACATAACATAACTCCTCTCATAACGAAAAAGATAATGAATTCGCTGATAATGAATTTGAGAAAGAAAGTAGTTATGGACCTGTCCAAAAATATTTTCAAGAAGATATAGTTTCTAAATATCAAAATCACAACTGTGATCAACATATTCTTTCCTCTTTCCTTAAGATTGATCAAGAGTTTCAAATAATTATTGAATCTTTTATAGATACAGAATATGTTGATATTTTTGAAGAGGAAAATATTGATTTTCCTGCTACTTTTGCTCATTATTTTGATTATCACAAATTCTATGGTATAGATGATAATCAAAGTTTTGTAGAGAAACTTTTGTATGATATTAAGAAAGATCTTGATTCCCAATCACAAGAGGAAGAATCTTTAGAAGTTGTATCTGCCCATGAAGAACAAATGAAAATACCTTCAGAAGTTTCAAGAAGTCCACATGATGATAGGAACATTAAAACAAGCTCTACTGTAATTAAATCTATTTTTGAACCTTTCGTTGAGAAAGAAAATTTTCAAAATTCAATAAATACAAATGTATTTAATAGAGACATATATGAGCAAAGGATAGAAACAAAAGTTCATGAAATTATACATAAGGGTATGACTGTTGATGAATTAGCATTACAAAATGACATTTCAGTTTGTGATAAATGTGTAGATCAAAACTTAGGTAAGATCTTTGATAATGAGTGTCAACAAATTAATGAAATTTTTACTGAAACATATCCTATTCAAGAGCTAGTTCAAGAAACACAAAAGGATGGCACTTCCACTGAGTTAGTTAATGATGAAAAATACTTATCAACATCACAACTTGTTGGATAGTTGGTTGTCCTTGAATTTTTTGGATAGATGGTTGTCATTGATGTCAACAAATGTGATGGGAAAATTTGAAGAAGTCTACAAGAAGCCCCAGAGGTGTGGTCATGAAGCCCGAAGTTGTTTGAGGAATAATGACATGAAGGAAAATGTAAATGCAAGTAACACACTCATATATAGATAGTCCTCATCACATCGTTTCCAATGGTAGGTGGTACATCATGTAGTTCCTCACGGTTGAGGAGCTGTGAGGTCATGAATTTGGAAGCCCCGAAGAATGGTTAAGAATCGTCTAAATGGTGGAAACAAGAAGTTATAAGTAATTAGTTAAAGGGTAAAGTGGTTATAACAAGAAAATATAGGTCGACCCTAAATTTAAGGAAATACGTCACATGGAAAGGTATAAAAACATCTCAAGAAGTATGTCATTTGTACATTCACTTACACAAGTTTATTGAATATCTTCTATATGAGAAAGTGATCTATTGGAGAATCTGAAACGATGAATTTGAGGCAGCGAAAGAGTAAGGACTTCAAAGTTTCAAGATTGCATAGGAGAGCAAGGGTTTTCTGATAAACCCTAATTTGGTTGATCCTCGTGGGTCAGGTTATTGGTGTTCCGCAAGGCACCCTTGCCGGTTGTACATCTCTTGTCCAACAAGGCTCTATATGATGCATGGGTTAGTCCTATGAGGATCTACATGATGCATATGTTAGTCTTGCGAGGGTGAGGCAAATTTGAGAGAGATGCTTGTACCAGGTTGTTGACATCGAGGAAGGTTTGCATGTCTATAACATAGTGCACCAGGTTAGCTAAATGTTTAAAGGTATGTCTATATGCATGTTTTGAGGGTCACATATTGGTGATGTTATGGTACATGCTTAAGGCATGTATTTTTGAGTTTTGGTATATGCCTTGAGGCACATCTTGGATACTTGGCATATAGTTTGATTTATGGTACATTATTGAGGAATATCATGAGTGGTATGGCACATGTTTGAGGTACATCTCTTGGTACATGTTTGGTGATGTTATAGTACATGCTTGAAGCATGTCTTAGTGATGTTGGTACATGTTGAGACACATCTTGGTGATGTCATGGTACATTGTTAGAGACATATATTGGATATCTTGGTATCTGGTTTGGTATATGTCATGGTGATGTTATCACATCTTATGGTTCTTGGTTGCGATACTTTATTGATGATATCTTGTTGTGCATGGTGTTTGACATGATTGAGACATATCATGAGTGATATGGTATATGGATGAGGCACATCTCATAATACATGCTTTATGGTATATCTTGGTACATGCATGATATGGTACAGGTTTTGGTACATGGTTGGTGTACATGGTATGGTACAGGTTTTGGTACATGGTTGGTGTACATGGTATGGTACATGTTTTGGTACATGCATGATATGGTACATGTTTTGGCACATGGTTGATGTACATGGTGATGGTGATGGTTTTGGTATCCATGTGAGTGGATCTGGTTATAGTTGTTTGATGATGATATATCAATGACAATGACAGTGACAATGACAATGATGGTGACAGGGACAATGACAGGTTGGATGATTGGTTGATCATCAATTTTAGGTTGATGTGATAGTGACAATTAGAGGTTGATGTGACAGTGACAGTGACAGGTTGGATGACAGGTTGATTACAGGTTGATGAGATAGTGGCATTGATAATGTTAGTGGTAGTGACAGGTTGAGTCTACACTTATATTTCAAGGCGACAGGATGGGGCATGGAAAGGGGGTTGTAGATGCCTTTTGGTTGGTGCAAGAGAACACAGGAAGTTGGAGCTTCCTTCAGGTTGGAGCTTGTAAATCAGGGGGTCATAGCCTCCTTTTGGTTGGATCTAGAGAACACAGGGAGTTGGATATTCCTTAAGGTTGGATCCTCCTTCTGGTTTATGGTATATCTTGGTACATGCATGATATGGTATAGGTTTTGGTACATGGTTGATGTACATGGTATGGTACAGGTTTTGGTACATGGTTGATGTACATAATATGGTACATATTTTCGTACATGCATGATATGGTACATGTTTTGGAACATGGTTGATGTACATGGTGTGGTACAAGTTCTAGCACATGGTTGATGTACATGGTATGGTGATGGGTTTGGTATCCATGTGAGTGGATCTAGTTATAGTTGTTTGATGATGATATATCAATGACAGTGACAGTGACAATGAAAATGATGGTGATAGGGACAATGACAGGTCGGATGATTGGTTTATCATCAATTTTAGGTTGATGTGATAGTGACAGTTAGAGGTTGATGTGATAGTGACAGTGACAGGTTGGATGACAAGTTGATTACAGATTGATGAGATAGTGGCAATGATAATATTAGTGGTAGTGACAGGTTGAGTCTACACTTATATTTTAGGGCGACAGGATGGGGCATGGAAAGGGGGTTGTAGACTCCTTCTGGTTGGTGCCGAAGAACATAGGAAGTTGGATATTCCTTTAGGTTGGAGCTTGTAAATCATGGGATCATAGCCTCCCTTTGGTTGGATCTCGAGAACTCAGGGAGTTGGAGATTCCTTAAGGTTGGATCCTCCTTCTAGTTTATGGTATATCTTGGTACATGCATGATATGGTATAGGTTTTGGTACATGGTTGATGTACATGGTATGGTACATGTTTTTGTACATGCATGATATGGTACAGGTTCTGGCACATGGTTGATGTACATGGTGTGGTACAGGTTTTGGTACATGGTTGATGTACATGGTATGGTGATGGTTTTGGTATCCATGTGAGTGGATCTGGTTATAGTTGTTTGATGATGATATATCAATGACACTGACAGTGACAATGAAAATGATGGTGACATGGACAGTGACAGGTTGGATGATTGGTTGATCATCAATTTTAGGTTGATGTGATAGTGACAGTTAGAGGTTGATGTGACAGTGACATTGACATGTTGGATGACATGTTGATTATAGGTTGATGAGATAGTGGCAATGATAATATTAGTGGTAGTGACAGGTTGATCCTACACTTATATTTCATGGCGACAGGATGGGGCATGGAAAGGGGATTGTAGACTCCTTCTGGTTGGTGCTGGAGAACACAGGAAGTTGGAACTTCCTTCAGGTTGGAGCTTGTAAATCAGGGGTTCTTAGCCTCCTTTTGGTTAGATATAGAGAACACATGGAGTTGGGGATTCCTTAAGGTTGGATCCTCCTTCTGGTTTATGGTATATCTTGGTACATGCATGATATGGTACAGGTTTTGGTAGATGGTATGGTACAGGTTTTGGTACATGGTATGGTACATGTTTTGGTACATGCATGATATGGTACATGTTCTGGCACATGATTGATGTACATAGTGTGGTACAAGTTCTAGCACATGGTTGATGTACATAGTGTGGTACAAGTTCTGGCACATGGTTGATGTACATTGTATGGTGATGGTTTTGGTATCCATGTGAGTGGATCTGGTTATAGTTGTTTGATGATGATATATCAATGACGGTGACAGTGACAATGACAATGATGGTGACAGGGACAATGACAAGTTGGATGATAGGTTTATCATTAGTTTTAGGTTGATGTGATAGTGACAGTTAAAGGTTGATGTGATAGTGACAGTGACAGGTTGGATGACAAGTAGATTACAGGTTGATGAGATAGTGGCAATGATAATATTAGTGGTAGTGACAGGTTGAGTCTACACTTATATTTTAGGGCGACAGGTTGGGGCATGGAAAGAGGGTTGTAGACTCCTTCTGGTTGGTGCCGGAGAACATAGGAAGTTGGAGCTTCCTTCAGGTTGGAGCTTGTAAATCAGGGGGTCATAGCCTCCTTTTGGTTGGATCTAGAGAACACAGGGAGTTGGAGATTCCCTAAGGTTGGATCCTCCTTCTGGTTTATGGTATATCTTGGTACATGCATGATATGGTACAGGTTTTGGTAGATGGTATGGTACAGGTTTTGGTACATGGTATGGTACATGTTTTGGTACATGCATGATATGGTACATGTTCTGGCACATGGTTGATGTACATAGTGTGGTACAAGTTCTGGCACATGGTTGATGTACATGGTATGGTGATGGTTTTGGTATCCATGTGAGTGGATCTGGTTATAGTTGTTTGATGATGATATATCAATGATGGTGACAGTGACAATGACAATGATGGTGACAGGGACAATGACAAGTTGGATGATTGGTTTATCATTAGTTTTAGGTTGATGTGATGGTGACAATTAAAGGTTGATGTGATAGTGACAGTGACAGGTTGGATGACAAGTAGATTACAGGTTGATGAGATAGTGGCAATGATAATATTAGTGGTAGTGACAGGTTGAGTCTACACTTATATTTTAGGGCGACAAGTTGGGGCATGGAAAGAGGGTTGTAGACTCCTTCTGGCCGGTGCCGGAGAACATAGGAAGTTGGAGCTTCCTTCAGGTTGGAGCTTGTAAATCAGGGGGTCATAGCCTCCTTTTGGTTGGATCTAGAGAACACAGGGAGTTGGAGATTCCTTAAGGTTGGATCCTCCTTCTGTTTTATGGTATATCTTGGTACATGCATGATATGGTACAGGTTTTGGTACATGGTTGATGTACATGGTATGGTACATGTTTTGGTACATGCATGATATGGTATAGGTTCTGACACATGGTTGATGTACATGGTGTGGTACAGGTTCTGGTACATGGTTGATGTACATGGTATGGTGATGGTTTTGGTATCCACGTGAGTGGATATGGTTATAGTTGTTTGATGATGATATATCAATGACAGTGATAGTGAAAATGATAATGATGGTGGCATCGACAATGACAAGTTGGATGATTGGTTGATCATAAGTTTTAGGTTGATGTGATAGTGACAATTAGAGGTTGATGTGACAGTGACAGTGACAGGTTGGATGATAGGTTGATTACAGGTTGATGAGATAATGCCAATGATAATATTAGTGGTAGTGACAGGTTGAGTCTACACTTATATTTCAGGGTGACAGGCTGGGGCATGGAAAGGGGGTTGTATCCTCCTTCTGGTTGGTGCCGGAGAACACAGGGAGTTGGAGCTTCCTTCTGGTTAGATATTGTAAATCAGGGGGTCATAGCCTCCTTTTGGTTGGATCTACAAAACACAGGGAGTTGGAGATTCCTTAAGGTTGGATCTTGTAAACTAGGGTGTTGGATCCTCCTTCTAGTTATAGCTAGAGAATTCAGGGAATTGTATATTCCTTCAGGTTGGAGCCTATAAACAGGGGGTTGGAGCCTCCTTCCAGTTGATGCTGGAGAATTGGGAAGTTGGTGCTTCCTATGAATGTATTTTTGATATATATAAGAAATAATTATGTGGTTTTCTCCCGTTTGGGTTTCCATGTAAATTCTAGTGTACTTTGTATCTGTGGTTGTTTATTATGAACTGGTGAGTGATACTATTTATGATGAAATGATATATTGAATGCATAAGTGATGAACTATTGAATACTGCTAATAAAGTTTGATTTTATATATATTGTGATTGAAAGTGGTAAAAAGTTCTCATATTGATTCACCCTCCCCTCTCAGTATTCCAACACAACTGATTGACAATAAATCTTTCATTAGCAGATTCGTTTATGATCAATTTCAAGATTTGCAAAATGATTTTGGTTATAAGGTTAAAGTAAATTGTATTGTTGAAAATCAAAATGTGCATCCATCTTATACTCCTATTGACATTATGTTTGAGAATTTATATGAGGGCTTAGGTAATTTTCATAATGTTACTTCTTAAGAAATAATTGAAGGTAGGCATAGAGAAAAATCTTTGTGTTGTAGATATAAATCTGAAAAATCTGGGCATTTATTTAGAAAAGAAACCAACTCTGAACAATTAGTAAAGGAAATAATGGTGCAACAAGTTTCTCCCCATGAATTTCAGGGTATAGAACCTTCATTTAATGAGTATAAATATAAGTATTTTAATTTTCATGAAGGCCAATTTGTTGCCCAAAATGTTGATCTACTACCTTCTTTTCTTAAGGATAAAAGTCAGTTTTTAATTAAGCATGTTGTTGTCTTAAAAGATCATGAAGAGTTAATTACACCATTATCATCTACATAAATATTTAGTAATCCACCTGTGCATGATGAATATGAAGATTCAGATAGTGAATATTATAAGGATATATTGTTGTCATGTATTCTTGTTCATGAAACTGTTGTCCCAAATATTTTTGAAGACCCAACTATTGATGAAGAAGGGAATACTTTTTCATTATCATTTACAAAGGTTTATAACAACTCAAATATTTATGATGTATATGGTGATCGTGATTTTCAGAACTCATCATCCACTTCGGTTTCAATAAAATAAGGTTTAAATTCACATTCATTTGAAAAGGTTTTTGCCTATAACTTATGTCATGAAATTTCTACTCAAAGAATTAATGGTCAGGTTAAATATCGAACACAAAGTTGTGTGGTTGATGCAAGCATTGAAGAACAAAACAATTCTCAAGAAACACCTTAAAATGTTTTGGGTAATCAACCTAAGTATGATGATTATGTAGATTTCGATAAACAAGAAGAATGCATTTCTCTTTTATCATTAACAAAAATTTCCACTAAAGATACAAATGGTTTGATACATGATAATATGTTTTATAATGCTGATTTACCCTTATATTTTCTTCATGATTATAAAACAGATGTAAAACTTGATGGAGATTCAAATTCTTTGATATGTGATGAGAAACTTAGAAGTATTGGTATAATACTAATACTTTCTCACTATTTTAACATACAATATGATAATGAAAGTATGCCTCATTGTTTACAAGATAATGATTACATAAGGGACTATGTTGAATTTTTTTGTTAAAGCTCACAGACAGAGAACATCATACAACTGAGACAAATATTGAAAAGGTTTGAAGGGATAACAAGTGAAGGAGGCATCCTACAATGTTTTGAAAGAGAGGAATATGTCAACAAAGACACATGAGGTAGAGATATGCATAGTTGCAACTAGTTTTCCACTTTATGAACATAAAGAGGATATATTTATACATAACTTAGTGAACGACAAGATTCATATTAACAAATTTGAATATCCAATTGGAGCTTGGTTGGAGTCTGTTCCATCAGAAACATCAATTGCTTACAAAAATTTAAATGCACTGCTTGTGGGTTGTAAGTATAATATTTGTTTTTAGGTTTGGTCATCATTATGCAAGTTGATTATTTTGTTTTTGACCAAAGATCTTCAAAGTTTTCTTTTTGTGAACAAAATGATTTCTTGGTTACAATGGAAATCTGATTTTACCTAACTTGGCTACTTTTAATAGTTAGGGTAGGAACATATGTACATAAATAATTTTTTTGCAAAGCAATAATGTAGTTGTTGATTATACATACTTTAGGGTTTTAGAATTTACCTTTTAATAATCATAGTTAGGAATTTAAATAAAATAAAATCTAATGAAGGATATAACACAACTTTTCTGTCTCAATCATTATAGTAGTATTGGTTTCAATGATATCCTTGAAGGATGAATTTATCCCTAGTGTTGAGGAAAATATATGAAATGATATTACTCAAGCATTTTCAGATCCTTCTTGGCTAAAGCAAGATAGATGGGAATATCACCCTATTTTTATAGCCATCAAAATTGGTATCATAATTCACAAGTATTGATTACAAGTGCTTAGGATAGTTTTTTTTTACAAATAAAAGCTTACTGAAAAATTCATTATTTATGTAATTTTCTGAAAATAACAAATGTTGAAATAAATATAGAGATAGAATTAAAGACACCAAGTCAATAATCAAAATAGATGAGACATAAAGAAATCATTTATTTCATTCCAATTCATCAAAATAATTGTTCTCTTTACAGAATTTCCTGAGGAAGTTTTGGACCAAAGTCAAACTTAGATGTCCCCGATGAATCATACAAAAGGACTTCTGACAGAAAGTAAAAAATTGAACTTTAAAAGATGGTTCATCTTGCCACAGATTGTTGCCCACTCGACTCTACACAATAGCCTTAATCAGTCATGGAATTTAATTCACAAACAGACAAGTCTACACAGACTGTGCAAGATAGATCAACACCTCTGAAAAGAAAGTGTCTGAATGATGTAATTCAGCCCTGAATCTTGATGTCTACAATAGGAAACTTCTATCATAAAAGAGAATTAGGATTCCAATTAATTAAAGAATGAATGAAAACTGAATTATCTCAAAAAAAAAACTCAAAGAGAAGACCTTAGTATGCTTCTCCTTCTATTCTCCTCTTGTCCCTCCTTTTCCTTTTGCCTTTGAGAAATTTAAATTAGTTGAAGTAGTTGAACTACATTTTTAGTTAAGTTAAATAAAACTCAACCAACTTTTTAGTTAAGGGGGAAAAGAAATAAAATCATAATAATGGTTTTTAATAAATAATAACTAGTAGGTGGGACCCCTTATGACTCCCTTTAGTTCTTTAACAATCATAACACAACTAGTTAATAAAAAAAAACACCCCTCCTTGTGACTCCCATCATCACTTTGATATTTTGACAATTTATATCAATGATAATTGAAATTATTTCCAAAAATATATTACCCATATATCCAAAAAATAGTGTTCTATCCAAAATTTCAGAAGTCAACTGTTCTCAACAATCAATAAATAAAAACACTTAAAATCCATATTTACCACTCTGGGAGGCAATGTTTCCCTTGTTGTTGTTGTCACCCTTTGATCTTTCTGAATTTTCCTTAGGCTGTGTGGAGCCTTTAGGCCTAATATCACTGATCACATGAGAGAAATCATCTTTGAAATGCATGCGAGAGGACACGGATTTGGAAGAGTCATGTGAGGGTGAGGAGGGGGAAACAATGGATTTCCCTTTTTCAGGAGCATGGTGGGCCTCAGTTTTTAACCTTTTGATCGCATGAGAAAACTGTATTGGTGAGTGGACAAGGGAAGCTTGGAAAATTTGATTAACAGGTGGAGGAGTAGGAAGAGATAAGTTAGGCCAGCCAAGATGTTGGGAGACTGTCGAGTGGACAATCTCTTGCCATCCATTGTTTTCAAGGACTTTAGGTTGCAGTGAGACATGAGGAGGCACTGGGATACTAGGGACCTATGGGGATTGGAAGGGAGGTCTTTCAGGCCTAGGTTGGACCACTCCTTTCCCAATCCAGTTAAAAAATCCATCTTGAAATAGTTGGCCTAACTCTTGGGAGTCTGCATCAAAGTGTATAGAGAATCTTGGCCTTCTAGGGCCCTTGTTCCAATTTCCTCTTCCTCAATTACCCCGACCATTGCTACCTCTACTGAAAAAGCTCATTCCTGTATGCATTATTGATTAGCAAATAGTTTTTTTAACAACCATACATGACAACTCTTTTTAAATATGAAATAAAATTTGGCTCAACAACATATCAGACTCATGCAATCCAATCCATACAAAATCATTTAATAGTTGTCAATGAGCAGGGGGTGAACAAGGGTTCTGGGATATGTGAGGGGTTGTATTGAGTGAAAAATGTTAAAATGAGGGGGAAAAGATCATGATTACTACTCACGGACATCAAACAATCAACTGTATCGTAAACAAAAAGAATATACCACTGTAATTCATCCATGCGATCCTTTAACTATCATGATACGAAATTTATCTTAACTATAATTAAATTTTAGTAACAGGGAGTGGATAGTGAATATGGGAAGGCGAGGGGATTGTAATGTGCAAAAAGTGAAATAATGGTAGGGAAAAGAACGAATATTGTTTGTAAAATCAATTAAGTAATCCATAAAACAATTATGTATTCAATACATAGATTCCAACACTAATTAAACAGTTATTGTGTGTTAAAACTTGTTCACTGTCCCACATCCAATTCCTTTAAAAAATTTCAATTAATACAATGTATAATCATACTCAGAATCATAATTCCTTTCACCCATCTTGTTAAAAGAATTTTGTTTCTTTTCATTTCCCTCCCTTTTATATTTAAAACAAAATCCAAAGGAACACACAGTCATATTTCTTCAACTCTATTTAGCATATGAAAATATCAACCACTACCTATAATTTGTAATTTCTCAAATCAAACATAGACACAGGTCTTTCTTGAGTTGAACAGACTCCCGATTCCATTCTTTTGACAATATTAACAATTAAATTTGCAATGAAACCATACTACAAAACCCCGTGCTTCATCTTTGATGGTGCAATAAAACAAACGATGCGCGATGTCTCCATACCCATACATAGTAAACAACCAAGTCTCATTCATCAAATTTCCAATTTTTAATGATCCCGATCGGGACAAATTAAACACACAGAAGCCACCAACTTCAATTGATACCACGCTGTAGGAACACATAGACCAACACATAACGAAAAGAAGCATCACTATGACTGTACATTACCGTTTACTCCCAATCAACCATTTTAATCAAAAAACGAGCTGAGTTATCGATTTATGTTAAGCCCTAATATTGGCTCATTACCCCTTAATTGGGGAATATTACATTAGTAATGTTATTTTATTTATGTTGTCTTTATTCCATTATTTGTAATTATACCTCCTAGTCTCCTATATATACCAAGGAGACATTTTCATTTGGAATCATCTGGTACTTGAACATTTATGTGGGGTAAAAGGAGGTTGCCCCCTCAAAGAGGCTTATTATCTGAAATTCTCTCTTCTTCAAGGTGTTGAGTAGTTATTCTGAGGTTTTTCTATGCTATATTGATATTTGTTTCTTAACATATGGTATCCGAGTTCAAGGTCTTGGGGTTTCGCTGCTACATATGAGACACCATGAAATTTTAGCTATAACTGTTTTTCTACAACGATTCAAAAGGAAATGATTTGAGGATATTTAGTAGACACATCAAGGTATGTTGGGTTAAAAATTCATCTCCTGAGGCCTTATACTTTTGGAGATAAATCCTTTGTAAGATAGGGTTCTGGAATCATCCTGAATTGAGTCATTACGGAATTTTCGCTATAAATTTTTTTATGTAATGTTTCAGGCCTTGAAATCCAGAGGATATTCTCAGAAATTAGTAAGGTATCGGTGGTAGAAATTTCATCTTCTGGGTCATCGTAAATTTGTAGATACACCCCGTGGAAGATAGGGTATCTGACTAGTCTCAAGCAGGTGTTCCGGGTAAAATAATCATAAATTATTCCTAGAGTATCCAAATTGAGTGAGAATAGTTGCATTGGATAGTGGACAGACCATAGTAGTTATGGTACAAGTTTCTGAATTTTATATCAATTATTTTGTGCGGGGCACGCCATACAAGTGAGATCTCCTAGAAAGGCAAAAAATTAGCAAGTTGTGGGGAAGTTACCGTAAATTCCACTTGGCACATCCAATTTTTATCAGACCTATGGAATTGAAGAGAAGAAATATCAGAGACCTATAAAAAATAAAAGTTCATACTCAGAAGGACCAAAATTTTGGAGATACAATAAAAGGAATATTGTCTAGCAGAACCACCTCAAAATCAAGGTTTAAAGTGATACTTGGCCAACATGCCACCAAAAAAGGGAACTTCTACACCAAATAAGCCTCCAAACAATCCTACTTGGACT